>VZRH01001687.1:755263-794208 GCA_013397555.1 Urocynchramus pylzowi | reverse complement strand
AAAGGCTGCGCAGGCGCAGTGCGCGGTGGCTCGGCGCGGCCGCGGCGGCGTGGCGGGAGGGAGAGGGAGAGGGAGCGGGAGCTCCTCTTCGGGGGCTCTTCTCTGTTTTTGGACGCCTTTCCCGGGATCTCCCCTGGTTTGGGGCGGCTCGGAGCCTCCCCGGGAGAGAGTTCGAGCGTTTAAGCGATTCCTAGAGCTGAGTGTCTCGAAAAAGGGGATGAGCACTTCGCTACGAAGGCTGGGAAGTTGCTGAGCCTGGAGAAGGGAATTTTGCATGTAGACCCCATAACCGGGTTCCGGTGTCTGAGGGGGGCCTGTCAAGAAGCCAGAGAGGGACCTTTCGCCAGGAATTGTAGTGATAGGAGTAACAGGAACAAATCGAAAGGTAACAAGTAACAGGTCGAAGAAGAAGAAGTTTAGATTCGATATCGGGAAGAAGTTTTTTATTATAGGAGTGGTGAGGCACTGTCACAGGTTGCTCAGCGAAGCTGTGGATGCCCCAACCCTGTCAGTGTTCGAGGGCAGGTTGGATGGGGCTTGGAGCAGCCTGGTCTAGTGGGAGGTGTCCCTGACCATGGCAGCAGAAGGGGAACAAGATATTAAAGGTCCCTTCCAACACCTTAACATTCCATGATTCTGTGCAATGGTTTTGTTTAGGGGCTGTCTCAAATGAAAAGGTCCCACTTCACTGGGTAATCGTTACTCGTTTTTGGGATGGCAAAATCATACTCGGTCAGTTGATGAGACTTCCCAGGAGCAGCTGGAATTGTGCAGTGCCAGGGTAAAGCACAGAGCTGTGACTGCAGCTGAACAGCCTCTCCCTCAGGGTCAAGGTCAGCGTGGAGGCACTGGAGGCCAGAGTTGCAGTAAAGCTTTGCTGTTAGGTTGCTTCATGAACAAAACGAGTGAAAGTATTTTAACATAAGCCTTAGTTTGTGTTGAAAGCAGTAAAATGTGAAGAGTGGTGAGCAAGGCTTGAAGCAGTGAGCACAAAGCAGCTGTTAGTGGTGCTCAGCAAAGTGACTCCACATGTCTGTGTTTGCTGCAGCTGTGGTTTTGTCAGGAGCTTCTGCACCTCTGTAGAGACATTTGGGCATCTGCAGCTCACCAGGGCTGATTGACCTGCATCATTACTCTGGGTTTTCTCCTTCTGTGAACACTACTCATGTCTTAAGTTGTTTTTTTTTTAAGTGCTGTTTTCAGCATGATCCTGTCTCTAAAGCATAAAGAGTCTTTTCTGATTTTTGTCTGTGATTTGCTTTCCACGATGCACTAGTTCATGAAAACTACTTTAAAAAAGTTATGTCCCAATATTAAGTAATCACAGATTTTTTTTGTAGTATAATTTTTCACATACAACCTCTTCTCTCTTGAAATGAGGGCCTTAAGAGAAGCATGAAATATAAGTTTTATGGTAATAATTTGGAGTTAATAACAGTGCAACATTGCCAGTTACTGTAATGCACTCCATGCATTACAGTAACTGTAATGTTGTAGTTAATTCTAACCTGTGGTATAGAATTTCACTATTCTACTTCTGCTGTATCACTGTGACTGCCATAAATTCAAACCCCTGGTTGTTTATAGGAGCTCTTCAGGTAGTCCTGCTCTGGGGAAGACTGTGGACCATTCACAAGGTAAGATGTCTTCATTACTGGGTCCTTGCATACGATTTTGATCTCCAAACAACACAGTTGTGTCCGGAGATAAAGATGATATAAACACCCTCTTTCCCCTGCTTGGATTTGCTCTCTCCCTGTCTTCATTGTGCATAAGTTTCCTGGATTCACTTGATTCCTTATCTCATCACCCATCAGCTCAATGCTCCAAGAGCATGGAGCGAGTTGTGCAGCTCCCTGAGCCTACATTAGACTGTGGGTTTAAAATCCTTGTTTTAGTAGTTAGTTTAGTTTAGTTCTTTAGTTTTTCAGCTGGATCAGCTTAACTCTTCAGTTCTTGTAGAATCATGGAATTGCTTGGATTGGAAGAGACCTCTGAGTTAGTGGAGTCCAGCTCTAACCCAGTACTGCCAAGGCACCTCAAAACCATGTCCCTGAATGCCACATCAACGTGTCTTAACTCCCTCCAGGGATGGTGACTCCACCACTCCCCTGTTCCAGTGCTTGACAAGCCTTTCAGTGAAGAAATTTTGGATATTTCCTAATATCCAATCCAAACTTCACCTGGTGCAATTTGAGGCCATTTGCACTTGTCCTGTCACTTGTTACTTGGGAGGAGGTTTGACCCCACCTTGCTACAGCTTATGAGGTCAAAATTTTCTTTGAGCATCTCTTTGTTTCTAATGACCATTTTAATACTGTTTCTCACAGTAACTCAAGAAGAAATTGTGCTCCCCCGAAGGAAAACATGGTGAGTGTTTACTTTTGGAATCTTCACTTGGGAAAAAAAAATCAGTGTTAAAAGAGCTAAATGTAGTCTGTCCACCAAAGAAAAAGAAGATTGAGGTTCCTGTATTCCTTGATGCAGTGTCCCACGAGGGGTTTTCCTGCTGATTTGGAGCTCTTTGAATATTCTTGATTCTTACTCTCTCTGCAGATTATGTACACTGCATTCCTGACATTTCTTTTAAAAGCACTTACAACAACTGCATTTTTAAACATGATTCTCTTTCTCTGTAAAAGATCAAATTTGCTAAAGAGCTGTAAAAAAACTAAGTTCCTTTGGCTGTTTGCATGTGAATGTGTTTCTTCCAGCAAAATTAAACTTAATTGTTGATAACTGACTGAATAAATCCTCCTTAGAAATCACACAACTGAACAAAACCTATTTTGTTGGGAGCACTTAAGATGGAATTGCATGACTGTACAGCAAAAATTAAGTTTATGGTCAAATGGTGTCAGCATGTAAACCTAAAGTAAGGCCACCTTCACCTAAACACTTTCACTGGCCTTTCCTTGTTTGCTTGAAACAATCAAAGTCTTAAGGTTCCACAGGCACAGGAATCCTGAGATACCTGGTTTTGGTTTGGTTTATTTTTTCTTACAAAGACATGTATTGTAGAGTAACAATATATTTATCCCTTGGAGATGCTCTAGGAGCAGCATTCCAAGGAATTATTTTTATATCTCTTCCTTATGATCTTTCTTTGATAATGTATTATTAGGGCAGGAGTAATAGCTGTAAACACAGATGCTCTTCTCGTTTTCCTCAAAATCTTTTTTTTTCCTGGGGTTGTTTAAGAACTGAGGCCATTTTTGCATTTTCTCTTTCTTTATGAGAAGTGCTGTTTCCTTAGTGCAGCAAAAACATTATTTCCTAGAACTGAAATTCCTTGTGGGTTAGGATAATCCTGTGCTTGTTCTCCTAACCAAGTACTGCACAGCATTCCAAGTCTGCAGCTGAGCATTAATCAAACTCCTTTGTGCTTAGGGACAAGCTCGCCGTGCTCCAGACCTTGGCTTCTACTGTCAACAGGGTGAGTGCTCCTGTGGGCCCTGGAGATGGGTCAGGGCCTCCATTCTGTGCAATACCTTGTGCTCAGGAGGCCTTTCATTTCTGCTTTGGCCATAAATGAGAGATGGGACTCTCACATCAGGGTTTTCCCTCTGGCTCAGGGTGGTTTGCTGTGTTCTTAAAGCCTCATTCATGTGCTAAGAGAGAGCTGCAGTTACCAGAGAAAGCTGCAGTGCTTTGGTAAGGCTTTCACTAACATAGGGAGCAAGTTCCTTCACCAGTTCACCTTCCCAAACCAGAATGTCCTTCCCAATCTCAGTCCAGAAAGGGTTTAAAAATTGCAATGAGTGTCTGCTCATGCTGGGCAAAACCTGGAAATGCTGTGACTCTGTTCTTAAATCCCATGTATCTTGAATTCTGGGAATTGAATCAAAACTTGCCAAGTCCCATCAGCTTCCCAAGACTTACACTTGGAGTCCTACTTTGCAGGACTTACTGCTTGATGTATTATAGGAAGGACCCTTTTTGTCACCATATTAGCCTGCAAGTGTGTTTGTAAAATGGAAATATTTTTACACTATTTCCAAACAGGCTAAGCCCTTTTGAACTAGAGGAACTTCTGTGAAATGTGCATTGGTGATGGTTATGATGGAAGAATTCATTGTGCCTTAATGAGGCAGTGTGTTGTGGCTGTGCACATAACTATAAACTTCTCATTGCTGGGCTCTTCTTTCTACAGGATCCTACTGCTGCTCATTACATGTTCCAGGATGACCCTTTCCTGATGCCAAGAAATGCAGCTAATTCTGTAGGTATTTCCTTTCACATCCTTGATAGCTTCCCTTCTTCCTTTGTCTAGGCTGTGAATACTCCTACCTAATTGAAGCCTGGTTTTGATTACAAAGGAAAATGAGGTATCAGATTGCTTTCAGAATTTTCTCTTCTCTCTAAAATGAGATGGTTTTGAGCTTGAGGTAGTAGTGCAGCATTTCAGATGTCTGAACTGTGTCCCTTGACCAAGTAACAAGGAAGTAGAATACAATGGCATTTAAAGAATAGAGATTCTTATACTGGCATGAATACCAGAATGTTTATCTGGAATGTTGTCCCTGTCCTTCTAGTAAGTTGAAAATTACATGAGTTTAATTTGATCACATCAGGATGTTCATTGTTAAAGAAAATGTTTCTTCTAATTCTCAGCCTTGTAATTTGTGTATTTCTCCATCTTGTTCTGTCTCATTTCTATGCAGCGTCTGTATTCATTGGCAAAGGAGTCTGGGAGAAATGCTGCAAAATACATCATAAAGAACTTTCCTCAGTATTTTGACAAGACTTTTGCAGAGCCCAATGTACCAGTAAGCTTTTTGCTCTTTGTTTTCGTTATATTTGTGCTTTGTCAGTGAAATCAAATGTTGGACTGGTCCAAAACTAAGATAAAATTATAATTTTAAGCTGTTTTGCAGACAGTATGAATGCAGTACTGTGTTTCCATTATGTTTTTGTAGTGGACATTTTTCCTTGGGAATTCAATATTATATCAGGTTCTTGAGGTAAAAGTAAGCAAAGCAGTGTTTTTTAGGTGCTGCTTCCTGGCACAAAGTGAGGGGTGAGGATGTGTGTGGTCCCTCATCACCAAAATGACTGCTGTTGTTAGGCTGCAAGCAGTGTGTTGGGTGAAGAGTAGGGATATCTAGAGAAGGTTTGAACTTGTGACCAACTTCCCCTGTTTGTTTTTAGTGCCTGATGCCTGAGACTCTCACACCTCAGACTGAAGGAGTGAGCGAGGCGGCTCTGAGGGAGCGCATCCATCTCCGAATGGTCAAAGAGTCTGTGGACATGTTTGATCAGCTTCTACAGGCAGGTATGTCTACCTGCCAGGGTCTGTGCTGGAGCTCTACTTAAATTGTGCCAAAAATACTTCAGTAGCTGCCACTGGCTATGGAGACAATTTTGTGACTCTGTTGCTTCTTTCACAACTGACTGGTCTGGTGAAGTGGTTCTCTAGAATTACTGGATAATCTTAGCCACTGCTTGTCTGACATGTCACTTTGGTGATGAGGAGAACAATTGGCTTCTTGAAGAAGATTCAGATTAAATACTTTTGTTGATTTTGAATCTTTCATAGAAAGTGAAACACGCAAAGTGTTCTTCACAGCAGGGTGTATCCTCGGAAGAGTTATGAAAAGCACTAGAAATTTCAGATGCTGTGTTGGGCTTGTGCTGCTTCACAGTTCTGGCTGACAGCTGTCACGTCCTTCTACTTGATCAGGAAAACTCTACCCTTTCCGTGGCTTCAGTAGAAAAACATACTCTAGTTCAGTGTTAAAATTGTCTCCTGTGATGACTGGGTTTGTGGCAGTACTGGTGACACAGCAGGATTAGGGACTTTCTAGAGAATGTCTTGGTGTTGGAAGAGAGGAAAGTGGTGTTCAGAGGTTTTCTGATATGGCAGTAGAGTGGTGAACTCTTCACTTTCTCTGACTGTCATAAATTCTCATTTTCTAAAGGTACCCCTGTGTCTCTGGAGACCACAAACAGCCTTTTAGATTTGTTATGCTTTTATGGAGATGGTGAACCTACTCCAGAAAAAGAGCAGGAAGAAAAAGAGGGTTTGGAAGAAGCAGAGGTATGGAAAGCTTGTTGATCTCTATTTATTTATTTCATACATAGTGGGAATATATCAAGGTGACATCATGATTTTTGTACTGTCTGTGTGGGAGATGCCATGAGGTGGATCACATGCAGTCAACATTCCCAGGAGATATCTCTGTTACAAAAATCCATGACTGACCTAGTAGCAACAGTAGTTTGTGTAAAACTGTTAAAATGTTTAATAACATAAACATTATTCTCAATCTGTTTATTGCTTCCTGAATGTTATGGTAGAAATTATTCTTATCACCCATTAAAAAACACCTTTGGTCCATGCTGCTGAACTTCAGTTTTGTTAGCAAATGATGTCATTTGATATTAAATCATAATTTAACTCTGAGAAAATTCTTTTTGCAAAAATCTCTCCAGGTGAATGCTTCAGAACAGAAAGCTCCAAAAAGACAATTTCAAAGAGGTTCACGGTCATCTGGCCCCAGATGGAGGTATAGAAAATGTTGCCTATATTCCCATATTCCATGGGCTGTGCACTTGTATTGTTGTTATAGAACAGACCTAAGTCTTTTAGCAGCCCATACTCACAGTGTTACTTGTTAAATAAACCTGTGTTTGCTGATCTTTTAAAGTGTTCATGGAAATCTGGTAGGTGATTGTAGAATAGTTTCGAGTATCACAAGTGTGATATGTGAATGTCAGTCTTGGGGGTACAGTCCTTATTTTGTTCTGCATGTTGAATCCTTCTCCTAAGAGTATCTTTTAATTGGTTCTTTAATGTTTATCTTGTTCACTGGTTCTAGGGAGGACAACCATGCTGAAAGGATATTTAAGATAATGCCAGAGAGGAATGCACACTCCTATTGCACAATGATCCGTGGGATGGTGAAGGTAAAGTTATTCTTCAGTGCTGGGGGATTTTTTTTCAGCTTTTGAGATCTCACATAGTCAGAGATGGTTTATTTATTTTTTGCAGCACGGGGCTTATTCTAAAGCTTATGACATGTACATAGACTTGCTGAATGAAAGGCACAAGGGTGAGTGTCTCCTGGTTGTACTTTGTGGTGTCCTGAGTAGAGGAAGCCCCTGCTGGGCACAGGGAGTTTGTTCATGGCAGTGATGATTGGCGCAGGGGTACGGACCTCAGCTGGATCATGGGAGCTGAATGCAAACTGGGAATTCCAGTGCAGCTGGCGTGTGGCTGGCTCACTGGAAACAGGTTTGCATGAGACTTTGCCAGAAACTGAGCCATGCTAGAACAAACTGTTTCCTGTAGGCTATAAATTGTCATTTAAAATGGATTATCTTACATTTTCCAGCTGATGTGCACACCTTCAATGCACTGATCAGAGCAGTCCCATATCTAAAGGAGAGGTTCGTAGAAAGATGGGAATTAACAAAGGTAAGGAGGGTAGAGCAAAAGAGGTGGGGAAGTGGTAAGAGTGTGGGCTCTTTTACTAATAAGGATCTGCCTTATTAGTAAAATTTTGCAGTTGTTGCAAGACCAAAAGCAAGTACTTTGTCCCCAGATATTAATCTCTGCTGTAAAGGAAGTACAGTAGTTAAACAGAAAAGGTAACTATGGAGAAGTGGCAAATGTGAAAAATCCAACCTTGCCTTTGCAGAGTGATTTGCCTTGTGAGAACATACCTGATCCAGGAACTGCCTGGATAGGTAATAGAAAGTAATTGGGGAAATTGCTGCTGGGAGATGAAGTAAATTAAAAATTTTAGATAAAAACTCTTTGAATTCTAATTCATGGTGTTGTGACAGAAATGGAATTTGGAGTTTTAATGACACATCAGTAAGGAAAAATATTAAGTAACTATAAAAATTTTCCATTATGTTCTAGAGACAGTTCTCTGAGATTTATTCTGATGTAATGTAGCCTTGGGTTTTGGTCATTAAAAATTAGATAGTACTGATTAAATAATCAGTTAAAGGAGAGTAGTTCACTTGAAGAGGGTGAGAAGGCTTAGGTTGAGGAAATGTATGTATAACTCACCTGAAAGCTGAACTGTGATCCATAACATGTGAGGCACTAAGGATTTGGGGATTTTGTTTTAAGGACTTCCTGACTCACATGGCTCAACAGAATGTGCAACCAACTGTGCTAACTTTTAATTCTGTACTGAAGAGTCTGAGAAGATGTGGTGGTGTGGGCAGAACTATGTCCTTATTTGTATTAAAGGAAATGGAAGCACTTGATATAGGTAAGAGAACCAGAGTATTTATTATATGCAGTGATTATGATATTCCAGTGCCACCTCCAGAACAGAACAGTTAATGTAGGAGCTCAGCACCACACAACACGGTGGTGATTCCCTGACTCCAGGGAGATGTACTTCACAAACCACCTAAGCCAGCTCAGATATATAGATCTACATCTCTACAGAAAAAAGCTTTTGATCTAGATGATGATTTTTTTCTTCCTAATAACTATTGCAGAAACAGAAAGTATCTGCAGAATTGATTTGATGTCCTGTGGGCTGTGCTTGCCCCAGTAACATGCTTGTTGATAGGCTAAAGATTACATTCATGAGCAAAAGGGAAACTAGCTGTGAAGTATTTCTGATTTTAATTCAGAGCAGGGAAGCTTGGCTGCTCCCCCATAGAAACAGGATGCTCCAGATGGTGGTCCAGTGGTGGATATCGCCTCTCCCAGGCGTGTGTAGGTGAGGTCTGATCCAGCATTAGGGTGGGCAGGGAGAGATAGTAGAGTGAATGTATGCATGCTGCCTGAGTGGGGGAGCAGGCAGTGAACCAGAGCAGTGGCACAAAGCTCAGCCAGGAGTGTTGCAGTAACTGCAGTGTTTTTGCTTTGCAGAGCCCAGCCTTGCATCCTATGATCATCTCCTCTCGGTGCATTACAGAGGCGGTACGTGCGCCGTCGGCTTGGCCATGAACGTGCCTTGTGTAGCAGCTGCTTTGATGCTTTTATTGTGTGATGGGTGAAGGCAGTTCACTTATGGATTGAAAGGCAGCCTTTAATGGGTGTGATCTTAGTGTTCCCTGTGCTGCCTGATTCTGCTTGGGTGAAAAAAAAGAATAACCTCATACAGGAAGCAAATGCTGCTCAGTCACTGTGGAGGCTGGGTCTGACCACACTGTGATTTCATATGGTGCCACTCACAGGAGTTTGTTTTCCTGCAAGAGTTCTTCTGTGCATTAGGGTTGTCATGAAAAACAGCTGTGTTAGAAGGCAGGAACCCAACTGTTTAGGATCCCATGCCCTCAGACTTTTGGCTATAGGAAGAGAATAGGCAAAGTAGCCATAACTGCAGTCCTTGTGTTTTAAGAAATGTAAAGGAGTTGCTCTGGAGTCTCTGTAGGTTTGGTTATGGAGTTTGGGGGTTTATTTAGTTTTGGTTTTCCCCTTTTAAGTGTTTGTTTATATATACATATAAAGTATATTTATAGAATATACTTTAAAAGTATATTATATAAAGTATAAATACTTTGCTTTTTCTAGTGCAACCTTCTAACAGACAAACTTCCAGGCCTGTTTGATTCCTTGCTAGAAAGCACTTCTGTCTTTCTGAATCTGCCCTCCTGATGTGGAAATATGGCAATAGCAGGACAAATTTTAGAGCAAATTAAATTGCAGCTGGTGTGGAGCACCACAGAAATTACATTTGTTTAAAATTACATTGCTTGTTCCCAATTTCGTATTGTATTTGCAGACTGATGCTCTTCACAAGGAAGGTGCTTGGCACAACTGAGATGTGATGTTGTTTGTCTCTTTGTCCCACAGTTGATGCTCAGTCATCAGACATCATCTCTGAGGTGTTAAATGAGGTTGAAAAGCGAAGTTTCACTGCTCAGGACCCTGATGATGGTAAGAATTTCAAGCTTGGGTACCTGTGAATGTCAGGTAGTTTTACTAGGCTAGGATAAATGCATGCAGCTTGCTTCTCTCAGTCCCTGCTGATATTTCTGGAGACAAAGGGCAAATTCCAATGTTGAGGATTGTGCTGCGCATTGCTGCACTGGCTTCTGTTTGAAAGGTGTGTAGCTTGTGTGAATGAGCATTTTAAGTCCATGTGATAAAAAATCCTAGGGTTATTTACAAGAGCAGTTTCGTGAAATGATGCACATCAGGTGAATGGCAGGTTTTTGTTGTACACAGGTGTGGTGTGAGTTTTCCTATTTTAGTTCTTCCTAATCCTGTTCAGAAAATTTCATGAAATAAAACTTCATGGGAAACTGGAGTGTGGGTCTGTAGGAGGGGAATATCCTGAACATCCCATGTATTACTGGCCCTTTTTGCCATTTGTATGTACACAGCTTTGCCCTGGAAGTTCATAAGCCTTTCTGTAGGTTTGGAAGCAGATGCAGCTTCCATGTGAAGATGGGTTTGGCAAAGAAAGGTCTCTAGACAATGTGGTGTTAATGGAGTGTTGAAAGCCACTCTTCATCAGCTTTCTTTTTTGTCTTTGGAAGGATTCCTGGAAATAGTCAGAATGTTGTACCACTCCTTCCTTTGCTTCTGTCCTGCTAGATGTGTTAAACTGTTGCTTTCTGTGCTCTAAGTTGTTGCTAGAAGTGTATAAAAATCCCCACCCAACTCATGCCATGCCAAAGACTACCAAGAAAGCCAAGAGCTCTGCTATATTGTCAGACTGAGCTGCAGATGGAGTTTCTATTTGAACATACCTCATCCATCCTCTGGGAGGGTGGGTTACTGAGCTGGTTTATGTCTCTTGGAAGCTTGAAGTTAACAGACTCTTGTTTGCTCCCTTTCAGCCAACTTTTTTCCCACCGCCATGCAAGTGGTAAGTGCCTCTTCCTTGCCATCAGAATTCCTTAGAGCCCCTCCAGCTGTTGGAGAATTGCCTGTGAGTTTACATCCTGTCATACAAGCTTTAGCTTTCAGTATCTCCCATTTTCATCTGTTCTCATCACCTCCTCTTTTCTGCCATTATTCTGTAGTTCTGTGCTTGACTCCTCCCTAATTGGTAATTTGCATGCCTGTGATATGTGCTTGTGGCTTTGTGACTCTTGTTAGTTACATTTGGTAACAGCTTCCAAATCTGACTGGTTTATTGCAGTGCTGTGATCTGAAGGATATCAAGCTTGCCTATCAGTTAAATAAGGCCCTGGAGAAGGGAGACAACTGGAAATTCTTGGATATGGATCGGTCAAACGGCTACTGGTGAGTGAAGTGGAGGTTGTATTCAGCATCTTGTGTGCTGTCATCAGCTTCAATACAAACTAGGATTCAGACATTGAGCACCAGCTGGTTATTGTGTGTCCAGTTGGGGAATTAGATCCTTCATAAGAGTAGTGATTGCTTAGGATTTATTTTCAGTTTGTGGCCTTTGAACTGAAATCCAGTGTCTTGGAGCATCAGTTTATTCAACACCCATCCAACAACTAGAACAACCAGTTGTGGGTTCTGCCATTCTGTTGTGTACCCTGCATGGCAGCTTTGGAGGTAACACCAAAACAGTATAATTTCTTTGTGTAGGGATGTTTTTAGGGATGTTTTCCTAGACAGTGTTCTGGATCAAGGACTCAGGCTTGTCTTGTGAACTTGCACAAGTAACAAGGTTAATTTAGTTCAGTTCTTATATCCA
Organism: Urocynchramus pylzowi; assembly: GCA_013397555.1. NCBI lineage: Eukaryota > Metazoa > Chordata > Aves > Passeriformes > Fringillidae > Urocynchramus > Urocynchramus pylzowi. The sequence continues at coordinate 782,611 of VZRH01001687.1, read as the reverse complement.
AAAGTTGCATTTGAGACAGATTCAAGAACCTTAAAACTGGCATCAGGCAGGAAGATTGCTTTTTTAATATATTTTAAAACAGAGTGGTCTAATTAGTTCTGCCAATAATCTAGTGTCAGCATTAAGCTGTTGTAAGAAACACTGCTGCTTTTCTGATTGCATGGAGTGTTGCAACCAGTGAAATGTCCTTGATCTGCAATACAAATCTGATCAGCACACCATCATTTGCTGGTATTTTTGTAGTTTACTTGATCTAATCATCATTGAATTAGGATGTTTTTTTCTCTCTAGGTCAAAATTCTTTTCGTTGTTGTGCATGATGGAACAAATTGAGGTGGTGTTGAAGTGGTACAAAGAAATGTCATATTCAGTAAGTGTATACCAGGGTAAGAGCTGCAGAGCTTTTGCATGGAGAAATGGAGTAGTCACAGGTGACTGAAATTATTCTCTTCCTTCATCAGCTCTTCTATCCATCTCCTAAAAATATACTGGATCTCCTTCAAGCACTGGATGCAGCCAACCAGTTGGAAGTGATCCCTTCAGTCTGGGAAGGTCAGTGATGGCCACATGGCTTCATAGGCAGTTTGTCTGACAAATGCCAGGAGCAGTGCAAAGCTGGAGCTAGTGCAAAGTTTGGAAACTTCCCATTGCTTGGAGCAGCCATGATAAGGTGCAGTGCTTGCCTGTGGTATTGAATCACCTGGACCCTCTGCAGATCCTTGGTCAAGATTTAATCTAGCCCCCCAAAAAATAAAAATGAGTCACTTCTTAATCCTCAACAGATGGTAGTGGAGGGTTCTGGCTATGGAGGGTTTTGGGCCTCAGTGTCCAGCAGCAGTTCAGGTCCATGTTCCCCCTGAGGACTGGTAGTTGATGTTACAGACAGTGCTCTGTGTGTTATTCCCTCCCTGGTCTGTGACAGGGTCATCACCCACCAGGCTGGTCAGTGCAGGGGACCTTGAGGGCCATTATCAAGGGGAGTAGTTGGGCTGTCACCCAGAAGTTTTGAGACCAGCAGGGTAGGGAAGAAGAAATCAGATTGGTTCATGTATTTGGTGCACAGGGTCTGATAATGAGGGGAAAGAAAGGGAACTAAATGTGACCAGCTCAGTCACAGAGAATGGTTCTGCCTTGTTCAGTTGTGCTGACCATATTGCCAGGATTTGGGAACAGGGGTACTGGTCGCACCTACCAACTACTGCCTCTCTCTAAACAGATGTGAAACAGCTGGGGTTTAGCAGGAGACAGGACCTGTTGGAGGAGTTCTTGTCTTTGATGAGCAGGGACCAGCACCCCAGTGAGGTAAGGAAGCTGGTAAGGCCCATGAACAGTGAGCCCCACACAGCCACTCACTGGCTCCTCCCCTGTGAGATGGTGGAGGGAGCTGGGACAGTAAAAGGGCAGAGCTCAAGCTCAGTTACCATTTCCCATCAAAGGCAGGTGTTCAGCCTTCCCTAGGAAAGCCAGGCTCCTGGAAAGCTCATGTATAACAGTCACTTGGGAAGTCAAACACCATCACTCCAAATGTATCCCCCATTCCTCCTCTCCCCAGCTTTATCTGCTGAGCATGGCATCCTGTGGTCTGAAATACCCTTGGGCACTTAGGGTCAGCTGTCCCAGAGGTGTCCCCTCCCAACTCCTTGTACCACACACCTTGTGCACCCCCAGCCCACTCCCTGGTGGGGGAGCCTTGAGGCTCTTTAAGCACTGTCCAGCAATAACAAAAATATCCCTGTGTTATCAACATCATTCCCATCTTAAATACAAAACACAGCCCCATAGTAAGAAAGAGGAAACAGAAGAAATTTCACTCTATCCCAGTCAAAATCAGCACAGAAGCTCAGCAGAGAGTAGTGGTGTTTCCCCAGACTGTAGCTAAATGCTGTATTCCTGGTCAGTCCTAGAGATCCAGTTCCAGTGCATCTGCCACTGCAGGTTTCCAGATCCATGTGAGCTTATCCAGGCCTGCTAACTCTTTGGATTGTCTTCAGCCTGTAAAGAAACCTCAGATTAACAGAGCAGGATCCCTTCTTACCAGGGTTTGGAGAAGTAATGCACCCCAACCATCCAAATCTCTGGGGAAGCACATGGCAGAATCCAGGGATTTCTGCCAAGGATTTCATTGCAGTAATTGCTTTCTCAGGCTGAAGGGTATTGAAGGCAAATACAGCTGTCCCTGCAAAGCCACCTTGGACCTTGCCTAGTGGGGACAGCCGTCCTGACAGAAGTGACAGATTTGTGTCCCGGCATAACAACTGTTAATTCACAGATTTAAATCACAGAGCAAACCTATAGGAGATGCAGGAGAAATTGCCCTGAAAAGCTTCTGTTAATTTCAGAGGTTTTGTTCTTCATAGCACAATGTTTTCACAGATTCAGCTGGCATTTGCCAAGTGTGCTGAAGAAATCAAAGCTGTCCATGAGCCTGCTGGGCTGGGGCAGGTCCCGCTGGAGTGGACAGGGAGCACTCTGGGCCACGTCGTGGTGCTGTTTGCCCGGGCTGGGAGAGCCCAGGACGCCTGGTACGTGTGGGCTCGGAGCTCTGGGCTTGCTGACACTGCAACTCAAGGCTTAACCACAGAAAGCAAAAGCTAGTGACCTATGCCTTGGAATGCCACTGCAGAGAAAGGGAGGGGATAAAGCCTGCAAGGAATGTGAAGGGTTTTTTTCCTTTGTTGTTGTTCCTTCTTGACACCAAGTAGCAGTTGTCTGTCATAAAAATGGTTTAGAAACTAATGTATTATCTGGTGTAGAGCTTTGTACAGCTGCTTATGGCAAGGTGTGGTCTGACAATCACTTCCCTGAGCGCTGCTGAGTGCCCACAACTTGCTACTTTTGTTTTTTAGAACTCTTTGGAATGCAAACTGATAAAGAGATTCATTAGTTTAATTAAATTTTTAATTAGCAGCCCTAATTAAAACTCTACATAGGCTATTTTTAGAACTCTAATAGCTAGAATTTACTGTCCTACATGCTCTAAACTTGAAATACAGATTAAAATATCTAGCCTCTGATGTAAGGTTCTGAGCTATTTTCTGTTAAATACAGATGTTCCATGTACAGTGATTCATTTGAAACAAAGAAGTAGCAACAAAGGAGTCTGTTAAAATACTAAAAATATATAGTATTTTAAAGGAAAATTGCCACCAGCTACATTTAACATTTTCTGCAGAGTTTATGATACTTTGTGTTAAACTAATCAGTGAAGTTAGCTGGTAGATTGCATTTGCAAGGATACAGCATGAGATCAATGGGGAAGATTGTGTCATGAATTTGAGTTACCTGTGTTTCAGTGGAGGCTCATCCAAGAGGTTGAATATCTGTCTGTTCCTGTTATGTGCAGTTTTCAAATTATTCTTTTGTTTTCTTTTGAATAGGAACATGATGGAGCATTTCCAGAAAATCAATAGGATTCCCACGTAAGTATTTTTAGGTTCTTCAGTTACTGAGTCTCCCCTTTGGCTGAGATCCTGAATTTCTGTTATGGGATGAAGGAATAGTTTGGGATGGAAGGGACTTTTAAAGGTCAGGTGGTCCAGCCTCCAGTTGTAACTGATAGTAGTGGCCCATTTATTTCCAGAACATGAATGTGTGTCTGTCCCTGTGAACATGGCTGTTCATTTATCCAGTGGAAATACTCCAAGAGCTTTCTGTCTTGGAGTACGTGTTTCAAACATGTTGAAAGTGCAAAGTGGGAGGGAGTGAAGTGGTTGGTGTCTGAAGCTCTGGGCCATGGAGAGCAGTGCCACTGATGAACTCAGCTGTGCAAATCAGTTTGAGCAGGACTCACAAACATCTGGTTTCCCATGTGCTCAGAAATATTCCAGTATGCTGTTAACCAAGCACAGGTGTTTCAGAGGTGCCTGGATTTCTGAAGACAAGTTTATCAAGTCAAATGCTAAATCTCAGGTGGTTCCCTGTTAGGCTACACCAGCTTGCTTGTCTTGGGATTCTGGAGGAGGGAATTGTTTGAAGTAGAACACAACTTGTAAGGAATAGTAATGGGTTTTGTTTGGGTGTGGGTTTTTTTTAAATAAAGTTGGAGCTTGCCCCAGTGAGCACCATGAGGGCGTGTGGTACCAAAGGCTACACACCTAGTGGCACTCCATGCCTGCTCTCTTCTGCTGGGACAGAAGTTCCCAAACTTACCACATAGCCTGTCCTCTGTACCAGAGGTGGAGTTCCTGGCAGGAGCAGAGATGAACTGGTTGATCTGAAAATGTCACCATCTCTCCCTCTCTAAAGCATGGGCTATAAATTAATGGGCACCTCTCCTGTGACCCTGAGAACAGTCACCATTTGCCTTTGCAGTGACAAGGTGATGGATGAGTTCTTGAACTGTGCCAAGCAAACCAATTGCCCAGATGAGGCCATTAAGATGGTAAAGCTGGCAGCATCCCTTGGGCTTCCTTTATCTCAAAGGCTGAAAAGCAGAACGGAGGAGGAATTTGAACTCTCTGAAGCACAGAAGTAAGTTGGAATGTTTCGTGTTACTGCTGAAGGGCTACAGTAGACAGGTTCTTGGAGGGGCAGTGCCTTTGGAAAGGCTTCTCTGACAAGGGAGCAGACAGCTGGCTTCAGAATGATGTGCTGGTGTGTTGACTCCAGGACTGCAGTGGCCCCTCAGTTTTTGATTCCATGCTGTATCCATCCCACCTAGGAGGGAAGGGAGTTTGTCATGGTGGGGTTATTAGCCTTATCCACTGCTCGCTCCTGCTCTCGCCTTCCTTCCCCACAGTCTTGTCCTAGCTGGGTCTGGCTGCCTGAAGACACTGCTGCAGCCCAGAAAAAGCAGGGGGTGGTACAGGATGGCCCTGCATGTGGCTGCCAGGTTCTGAGTCGAGGGACCACAGTTTAGAGCCAGATGTGCTCCAAAGGAATAAATACAAGCCCAGCACCCCTGAGAGCTGGCTCACCACTTGGAGGGGAGCTGAAGGAGTTGGCTTTCCCAAGAGGATGTGCTTCCACCAAATGCTGGGTGCACTTGTCCTCTGAGGACATTAGACAGCCCATAATGTTCTCTGTGTTAGCCTTGTGCTTTGGGATCTCTGTTTTCAAGCAGAAGTCACAACAGGTGACTGATGACTGATCTCTTTGACATCACAGGAAGGCACTGGAGAGTATCAAGTGGGATGGTGACAGCAGCGATAGTGACAGTGACAGTAGTGACAGTGACCGTGAGTAGCTGTCCCTCTTGCCTTCCTCTTGGGAAAACTGGGAGCAACTGTTGCCGTGATACCAGGAGGCTTTGGAAGGAGTGGAATTACTGATGGAATGGCTTCTGGGAGGTGCTGCAGCACTGATGAACACTCAGTGTTCTGGTACGGGACCTGCTTGGCAAGACACCATCCTCACGTGCCAGCTGGAAGCTGTTAAATCTTCTTGGTAATGTGGGACACAGCGTGGGCTACCCCAGGTCTCCTCCCCAGCATCCCTGCAAGAGCTGGCTACTGATCAACAGCATCACTGAGGGTGGAGGGCTGCAGGGTGTTGTGCACCATGGAGGCTGCTCAGGCAGGCACAAGACTTCCACAGCTTCAGCAAGACTTCTCGTGGGCCTCCTGTCGCTCAACCCTGCACCAGATGTAACTCCTTTCCATCTAACTTTGCTGAACTACTTAAATACCAAGTTTACTCTGTGTGTAAACACTGAAGTAATGCAATACTCAGCACCTGTGGTGTTATTCCTCATCCTTCTGGTGTTTTGGGACAGGTGTTGCAGTGTAGATGTGAAATTACACTTTGTACAGCTGGAGACTGTCTCTAATAAATGGCTGACATTAAAGCTGGCTGTATTCTGATAATCCTTGAGCAAAAACTGGTTGAACCAAAGTTTGCCTTTCTGGTAGAAATACCTGGTGGTCTACAACTACAGCAGAGCAGCTCTGATAAGAAACCTTCCAGGACAGGATGTGCTCTTACACCAGTTCTGTACATATCCTGTACTCATCTTTTTTTAATGCTGTACAAATTAATAAATCGCATCAGTGAATTCTTGCTTTCTTGCTCCTTGAAAGAAGTAAATTAGAGTTTTAACTCTTCAGGTCATGGAGAAAGACTGAGCTTTGTACTGCCCAGCTGTAGTTGATGTTTAAACAGGAGACTTAAACAGCAGGAGCAAGTGGTTGAAGTCTTGTTTTATTCAGCTGACAAAGTGGCAAATGATTAATGGCAGGTTACAAACATTATTTTGGTTCGATCACAAGCCCACTTGGTAAGATGGGGAAACATTAATTCTTACACAAATTGTAGGGAAGCTTCCTGAAGTTGGTTGTCATGACAACTCAAAACCAACAAAAATACAACAGATGGTGAAATTAAATACAGTGCAAGGAAACAAGACGGTACCCGTGCTTTGATTTACTGCTTCCAGCCCCTGCCAACAGCTCTATTTGAACCCTCAGGAGATCATGGGATTTCTCTCTGGCACAGAACAGCTGAACTGCCTCCAAAGCTCCAATCCTAGCTCACTGCACTTGAGTTGTTCCCAACCCCACAGCGCTGGCATATGCTGTCAAGATATCCACAATCTGTTTGGTTTCTAGGGTCATCCGCGCTTCCATGAGCCAGTCGTGTGCCACCCTCCTCGACTCTCCTCGTAGCTGGTTGACAAATTTGGCCGCCAGCTCCAGATCTCCGTGCTCGATGCAGTAGGCAGCGTAAGACAGTAACTTAAACGTGTCGAGGTCGTCGGGGCTGAGCTCGGCCGGTGGCTTCAGCTGCTGAGGGTGGAACACCAGCAGCGACTGCAGGTAGGACAGGAAGTATTGGTACAGGCTGTTCCTGGTCTCGTCGATCATGGCCACTCGTTTTGCCAGTTTTTGGACCGTGTAGAACCGAGCTCTGAGGGCCTCCTCGCTGTACACGCCCCGCGTCAGCGACTCCTGCGGGAGCGCTGCTGTTAAGGCTTCCGTGAAGGCGTTGTCGGCGCAGCTGGCTTTGATGGCCTTCACCGCGCTCCCCAGGGGCTCCGTGGGACTGTCCCCCGTGCCTGACCTCATGCAGAATTTGAGCGCTTCCACGGAAAGCCACAGCTGATGGGCCTTCCTGGCCTCCTCTTCTGCTACTGCGTGACCTGCAAGGGAAGCCAAGAAGGGGCTCTCAGTTGGGCACACGTGGCTTTGAGAACAAGCAGCAACAGCCATCCCTCTCCACCCTCTGCTTTCCGCCCCCCCAGCACGTGCTCTAAAGCAAATCTGTCCCACAGTTTAGAGCCAGAACAAGACAACTTTTGGAAGAACCACCTCGGAGTTGCTGGGTGCTCAGCAGTGTGAGCTACATGCCTAAGCCTGGGTTTAGACGCCAAGTTTGGGCAAGGGGCCTTTGGGGAACGCAATTTTAGTCCTTAGAGAAAGGAATTCAGTGCTCACTCTCGACTGCTTGCTCAATTCCCTTCAGCCTGGCATAGGCAGTGTTTATATCCAAGGTGAAGTTGTCAAGCTGTTCCTGAGTAAGGCGTCTGAACTGCAGCTCCTGTTCACTGAGCTTCTCCGATAGGTTCTGAAACAGTGCAATACGAGTAACAGAAACAGCTGGTTAATAATATTTACCTTATTTTTAAGACATTTCTGTAAATCTGTTGTCCTTGTTAGGGCCAATGCATACAGTAAATACAATATACCAGTAAGAAACTTTATTGGGGTGAAATTGAGAGTTATTGCACTTTTGTCAAAAATTTATCACCTATACCAAAAGCTTTTCAGACAAGTCTGAATAAAACCTACACATTGAGTCCCTCTGTGTCACCTCAAGGTAAACTTGCTTCCCTCCTCAGCTCCCATTTCAATCCCCTGGAACATGTTTCAGTACTCTTGTCATATGAAACGTGTGCTTTGCAAGGGTTTGAATATCCCTTTAATTCCCCTGGGGACTCCTCTCCCTTACCTGCTCAAATTCCACCTTTAGATCCTGCTCCTGGATCTTCAGGACGTCTCGGAGGTGGTCGGTGTGGGCAGCAGCCTGGCGCCGCAGCTGGGTGCGCATTTCACTCTCCATCACCTCCCGCACCTCTTCCACCTGCACACACACCAGGGGTGTAATGCACCACCACTGCTCAGCTGCTTGTCACACACTGTCACATCAGTGAGTACTCAGGGTACGTGTCAGAGCACTGACAGAGCCATCTTTCATCTTAAAGACCTGCTGAGGTCCAGTTTTACAGCTGAGCTTTTTCCTAAAGATGTTAAGGAATAGATTTGTGGTTCACCACATGAGTAACTGCTGCTTACTCAGTAGGCACTTAGTGCAGCTACCAAAGCAGTATATAAAAAATACAGTAACATGTCAAATCAAACACTCAAACACTTTTGGAGGCTGGTTTATAAACGAGCTTCCAAACCAAAGAGACTTTACCTCTTCCCTACGTAGCCCTATAATGGCCACACAAGGTCAGATCAAACACTGAAATTCTCAGTGAGGGTGGCGAGGCACTGGCACAGACTGCCCAGAGAAGCTGTGGCTGCCCCAACCCCTTCCCAAGATCATGTTCGATGGGGATTGGAGCAACCTGGTCTAGTGGAAGCTGTCCCTGCCCATGGCAGGAGGTTGGAACAAGGTGATCTTGAAGATCCCTTCTAACCCAAATCATTCTAGGATTTATTTTGACCCAGTAATCCTATCTCAAACAGGAGGCAAGTAACTTCACAAAGTCATTCTCCATCTGATGTTACCATTCTAACTTTGCAGCAGTTTCCTTGCTCAACATCTCCTTTTCATGTTTAGCCTGGGGGTCACCTGTGTGAAGTCTCCAACTACCCAAAACATCCCAGTTGTCCCTCTGGCCTTTTCCATTAACTCTTCCGCCTTCTTTTTGACCCAAAGATTTAACCAGGTGCTTTAGACCACTTTACCTTCCTCTCCTGTTCTAGTACAATCTCATTTTTGTGACGCTCCAGCGCTTTGGCCACGGCTGCCTCAAATGCTTTTTTATCTTCAAGTTTCTGCTTCTCCAGGGCGGACTCGATGTGCTGCTGCTCCCGCACGCGCTGCTCCGCCAGCTCCCGGCTGAGCTGGTCGATGCGCCGGTGCGCGTGCGCGATCAGGGAGTTCAGGTCGTCTGTGGACAGCTGCCCAGCTGAAGGGAACACAGGGCATGAGGGAGGGGATGGCGACCACAGGGAAACTGCTGCACTGCCCCCCCGCCTCCCACTCAGGTGCTCTGGGGCTCCAAGGCGTTACTGACCAGTGAGCTTCTTCTAGGGAAGGTCTCTGAGCACTTCAAGCCCTTGACTTGTGCTAATGGCCACCTGAGACCACTTTCTGAACTGTATTTTCATTCCAGGAGAGGAATTATCTTGGTTTCTTCAGAATTATTCCCAGCTGTAATTTACACTTCCACATCCATGTCATGTTCAGACACTGTCAACAGCTCTGTCATGTCTTGGTTTTAACACCACCACATATTTTCCCCTCTGCCAGCACACAGAGCAGAAGGGAATGTCACTGTGAGGGACAGACAGAATTACATTTTCTCTTCAGCAGTCTTCTAGATGAACTGCTCCTAATCAGATTCTTTACCCCAGATTGTACCTTTCAGGTTTGGCTACTCAGAGGGCAGCACAATTCACAACCACACTGTACCTGGGAGAGGAGGACCCAAGCTACCCCTGCAGCATTTGGTGACCTGAGAAGGGCTTTATAAAATGCTGCAGCTCATTTTGCACTGGCTGCCAGCTAAATCATCTGTTTGGAAAGTTGGGACTACTTGGGAAAGCATTCCTGCAGGATCTAAAGCAAGCAAAATTGCACAGTCCTTCAGTCACCTTGCTGTTGAGTGCTGGACAAAGGACTGGCACAGGAGCACTTGGAGCAGTGGTGCTCACTGTCCACTGGGAGAGCTGACCAGCAGCACCAGGCTCAGCTGCTGGATGTAACAGTGTTACAAAAAGATCCTTTTGTGGTTTAAGCCAAGTGTGCAACATGACTGGAAAGGATCCCAAGGCATATCCCAGCCTGAAATGTTCTAGGAATGGCACATTTCACCCTTTGTTGATAACTGCCTGTAACTTAAAGCCATGCCCCACTAAAACCAAAAAAGGACAAAGAGAAGAGATAACTTTTAAGGGACAAGAACAAGTGACAGTAACTCACCTAAGTCAGTTATCTCTGCAACAGAAAGAAGTTGGGAAAGTTAATGCACGTTCACTACAGCAAGGCAGTCATGCAAAAGTAAAATAGAAAACTAAGAGCTTATCTACAGTGACTTAAACATGAGACCAAGTCCTTAGGAATTCAGGAAGAACAGTATGTGGAGCATAAAAGTCTCTTGTGTTACAAGCTAGATGTAGCCCGAGACACCCCAACCACTAAAACCACCCTTGGAAACCCACAGATGGACACTTGAATTCAGCCAAAGCAAGGAACAGAAGTTTGAAGTAGAAAAGTGCAACAGGACACTGGAAATTTTAGTCTGCCATTTCTAGGTCTTACAAACAGAAACAGTTGGTCAAGAAACAAATTCTCCAGTGGCAGTGAGAGTCAGGGACCCCAGCAAGTCTGTCCCATGTGCTTCAGCAAGCCACACCAGTAAGAAATGGGGCCATGGAAGCCACCAGGAGCTTCCCTTGCCTCCCACAGAAGGGCAGTGATCACAAAACCCAAGATTTTGTCCTGTGCAAGGAAAGGTAGCTCCATCCCCACGGAGCCTAAATAAGTTCTTTTTTCTTCAGAACTAATAACACCCCAAAAGCAAACTCAGCAAACAATTTGTTAATTTCAAATATTTTCCCCACATATACTGGGTGTGGGGTTGGCTGTTTTTTAAATGAAAACTGACCACTCCAAAGGTCTGGTGTATTCATTTAGCCAGGAAAATTATTTTGTAGACTAAGGTCCACATTCCTAAAGCATAAAGTAGCATTAAGAAAATCGGTTGTAATTCTGCATTGTATACTTCAAAAAAATATTAAGACAATACTGACACCATTTTTTTCAAATGACAGTTATTACTTCTATAAAAAAAAATCTGTAACTTGGAAATAAAGCCTTAACAGCTGCCTTTGAACACATCAGCTAGAAAAGTCTGAGATCACTTAATACATTTATGTTAAACCCTGAGTGAAAAGATCTGGAAATCTGAGGTTTTTAGGGAATTAATTTTTTGAACTACCACAGACAGTAAGTGTTCCATGGACATACCACATATGGGTTCTTGCAGGAGCTCATCCACAGTAATGGTGAACACACACAATCCACCTCCTACAACTCTGCTTCTCTTTAAAATGAAAGCAGCTAAGTGAGCAAGGGCACCTGTGGCAAGGAGTGTGCAGGGAGCACTACAGGGGGTGAGCTGACTGTTCACAGCTTTTGTGCAGCACTGGCTGTTGCTACAGGTGTGTTACTGTTTCAGTTTAGTTCAGAAATAAAATGTACTGGGGCAGGCAGGTATAAACAATGAAACCTCTCAGTTTCAGTGATGATGTAGAAAAATTCAGGAAGTTCTTTATCACCCTGTAACAATGGTGTTTCAGAATACCTCTAATCACAGAGTCCACCAGATTTGACTGAAATCTGGAATGACCTGGACTTCCTGAAATAGCAGGGAGGGGAGAGATGTTCATACAACCAATGTTATTTATCACACAAGAGCTACATTTTGTGATACTTCCCATACAGCACAGATAGAACTAATTCTCTTCATAACACCTGCTTTAGATTATTTCATTTAGTTGTGAAATCATTTTCACTTCAGACCAACCACATACTGTGAAAATTTGAAAACTTGGGTGCTGGACATTGAGTGGTCATGCACTCCAAACCACAACAAGCACAAGGGAACCCCTCTCCAAGGGGAGACTTACTCATGCCCTTCCAGCCAGGCTTCACGTCGGGGGTGATGCTGTCGAGCTCCCTCTGGAACTCCTCTCTGGCTTTGACCACCAGCTCGTGGTACTGAGCCACGATCTTGGCCTCAGACTGAGCTGCCTGAACCTGGAACAAACAAGGGTGAGATCAATTTGTTTTTCAAGGCAAGGATTGAAATTGAAGGCACACATCATTTAAAGCCAAGCCCTGGGACACTGGCACATATCAACCCCCAGCCCAAACAAGGCAAACTCACTTGGGAGAGCACAGAAACCCACCCTGTGATATTAAACCTCTCTTACACAATGATTATTTGCTGGAACTATAACTAATCAATTTTGCCTCTCATGCCCACTATAATTACACAGCCAGTCTGTAGCCTGGACAGGACCAAGAGTACCTTGAATTCAGTTTATATCTTAAAACATCTCCTGCTCCTTTTCTCTGCTCACAGCCATTGTACAGGCCTACTAAGTGATGCCTGTGATTGCTGCCATCCTCAGTGAGTTCTGATGTTCCCACTATCAGGCTATATTCACTCCTAACACACCTGATGAATTACCAGCTGTCCTGCAAAGGGAGATAAACTTCACCTTTACATTTCTTTCCCAGTCTTCTGAACTGCAAAGTGATTTACCACCAAGTCATTAGCACACGTTGAACTCCTCCATAACCTTGTGGTAAATTACCTTGGAATCAAGTGCAGAATTGCAAGTTGCCAACAGAAAGGACTGGCACCATCAAGCCACTGAAGACTCTTTCAAGACAGAATCCAAGTTCTCATGAAGATCTTGCCATGTCTGATTACTGGCAGTATAAACAGCTCAAAGCTTGAGTACAGCTACAAGAGGATGGATTTACAATTCACAATACACTGGAAGTGGTCACAGCACTGAGCCTGTCTGAGCTCAAGAAGTGTTTGGACAACACTCTCAGGCACAGGGTGGGATTCTTGGGGTGTCCTGTGCAGGACCAGGAGCTGGACTCAATGATCCTGATGTGTCCCTTCCAAGCCAGCATATTCTGTGATTCTATGAAATATCTCACTCCCTACAGAGGATCTGGCAATGGGTGGTCTGCACAAGCTGCCAAGGAGTCCCTACTCTAGAGGCAATTATAAACAGTCTGAGGAAGCTTTACCTTTTTCACCACATTGTCCAAGTCCACAATCATATGATGGAGATTTTCTTCAGCAGCAACAATGTGAGGTTTGGCTCCTGCCAGCTGAGAGTTCTTGGCCCTCTCGATGACACCCTTCATCTTCTCTAACTCCTCTCTGAAAAGAGAAGCAGCTGCTAAGTGTAACACACACAGGGCTTATCACCCCAAAGAAAATCTACTTTATGCTGTTGGTATTCACAGGAACAGCTACTGAGTAACTCTACTGGTGCTTCCTATCTACCAACTCTAAGATGCTTTGACTAAGGATTACTTTTTTCCCACAGCCTGAAACCTAAAGATGTCAGTGTGGCTATTCCATGTAAAATGAGAATTATTTATACTGCAATTAGTATTCAGGATTTAGCTGGAGGGAAGATGGAAGTTCACTGAAAGGAGTTAGTATTAGTAAAATTAGAATTAGAGATTAACATGAGATTAGTATGATACAGCAGACATTTCCAGCACGTAACAGCAGCAAGGAAACATTTTTAATATAGATGGCTTACGCTTGCAGAAGTGTTTTGGACATGGTGACTGGTGGAGATTAATGAGGATGGGAGAGAATTTATAGGGCTCTGTAAAGATAGATTATGGTTTTTTGTAATTAGGAAAGAAATGCTTTCCTCTAGCACAACTGGAAATCAAGGAAAAAGTGAAAAAATGTTCCTTTTCCAAATCCATTCAAACCAATGGAGGTTTCCAATGACCTCATCAGAATAAGGAACAAGCTTTAAAATAAGTAAATTAAGAAAATAAATAAAAGCAAAGATATCCAGTAGAGCAATAGAGAATGAAAGCTGCTGCATGTGGGGTTTGCATTAGCTTTGTTTTAACAATGAAACCTCAATTTCACCTCCCACTAATTTTAGTCAGCCCAGCAACATCAAAGATAAGGGAACTTTATAATGTGATAGCAACCATGCAGCTTCAAGGATGATGTTGCCCTCTCAGCCTTGAAGCATCAAAGGGTTTCCAAATTTATTTCTACACATTTGTATTTCTTTTTTTCTCACTACAAGGCACCTTGGAGATATGTTTGTAATTTTGTTTCTGCTCCTTCAACGCCCAAAGACTACACTCAGGGCACATCAACAGAGGTCATCCAGACCCCAGGGTATGAGCAGTGCTGCCATTCAGAATTCAAGTTTTTCTTAGGCATGTGCTCAGTAAAAATCAAATTGCTTAAAAGCAATTCTGTGGACACAGGGAACTGCCAAAGGATGTTGCAAGGTTTAATTTTTTCATTACAACTAAAAGAAACTGGTGATGTTGCTGACTCAATACACAGAGTGCAGTCATGGAGTCATCCTCAAACAGTTTGGATTGGAGGGGACTTTGGAGATCATCTCATTCCACCCCCTGTCATGGACAGGGACACTTTCCACTAAAACAGGTCACTCAGAGCCCCATCCAACCTGGCCTGGAACACCTCCAGGGATGGGGCAGCCACAGCTTCTCTGAGCAAACTGTGCCAGGGCCTCACCACCCTCACAGGGAAGAATTTCTTCCTAATATCCAATCTAAATCTGCCCTCTGTCAGTTGAAGCCATTCCCCCTTGTTCTGCCTTTGTAAAAAGTCCCTCCCCAGCTCTCTTGTATCCCTGAGATGCTGGGGTGCTTGAAGGTCTCCCCAGAGCCTTCTATTTTCCAGGCTGAAGTCCTTACAATAGGTTTATTATAAACAAAATTATTCAACAATAATACTAAAAGGAATATGAATTTTTTTTTAATCTTACTTGAACTTACCAGCACTCTATGTTAGTACTAGGAGATAAATAAGTTCTTAAAAAGAACAGGCCAGTTTCAGACTCTCTGGTACAGGGAGGACTTTGTGCATAGGCACCCAAGGTTTGCACATGCCAAATTAAAATGCTCATGCTAACGAGTATAAAACCATCTTTTGATTTGGCACAAACAGATCATTCAATATGAACACAGGTGACTCCTTACTTTCTAGAAACTCATCTGGTGTTTGCCAGCCCTCACATGAGCAATGTAACTTTTTACTCCAAGACTTAAATCAAGCAACTCACTTGGCTTTCAGGAGGGCATCAGCAGCTTCATCCACGGCTCTCCTGCGGTCCTTGAGCGCCTCCTCCAGCGTGCGCCACTGCGAGGCTTTCCTGCCGCCGGCGTCCTGGGAAGCACAGACCCCTCATCAGGTCACAACATGGAACAGGAGCTACCACTGAGGGGGAGCTGCTCACTCAGCTTCCCTCAAACTGAGTACCATCCTTGTGGCTTTCAACAGCACAGCTGGAAGCTTTACAAGTGATGTTTCTCTTCCAACGTTTTGTTTTGGTTTTGTTTGATTCTGAATGGTTTTTTTCCTGAGCCACAGACCTTTATTCACCCAGAAGAGCTTACATGAGAATCACTGTATGGTGTACAACCTATAGTGGGGAAATCTCCACATGTATTACAGTACTTGAACACTTTAAAATTGCTTTTAAACTTAATACCTAATAACTTTTAAAATTGCTTTTAAACTTAATACCTAAAGTACCATAATACTTTAAAGTTGGTTGATTTTAAATTAAGCTTAGTAATTAAGCTTAAAAGCAATCTCTTAAGGCATTAGTTATTTTACTAACTTAGTTAACTAACTATCTTAGTTATTTTACTAACTACTAGATTAAGTCATGAGTGTTTGGTTGGTTGCCCATGTCCCTGTTAATTGATTAACAACTGAATTTTATCTCTGCTTCAGAAATGAATGGGCAGTGGCAGAACCACCCAAACCCTGGCACGAGCACACCACAAGTGTTATCACTTGTACATCCCCTTCCTATTTCCTGACAAGGAACAAATAATCCAGCAAGAGGATGCTGGCAGAGGGGAAAAAGTTCAGTGGAATTATTGGGGTAGACAGCATGATCTTAACTAGGTAAAAAAAGTCTTAGGAATTAAAATACAATTAATTAAAATACAATGTGAAAAATATTAATGTCTTAACTTGAATTTTCTTCTTGCAAAAAAAAAAAATAGCGGAGTTGGAAAAAAACCCCAAACAACAAAATTCAAAATCAAAACCACTGTATTATTTGACTATACCACATTTCACAAGTGGAAAGGTAAGTTAAAACTGTTATAAATGTAAAGGCATTGCATGAAAAGATTCCAAGTTTCTTTTTAATTCCGACTGAAGTTTTGCTGAACACAATGAAAAAGAAAAAATTGTCTCCACTTGTCCAATTTACCTCAGAATCATCCATGGCATCCTTCAGTATTTGGGAATGGGCATTCACTGCTTGCACAGCTGACTCCTGAGCAGTGATAGCCTGAAGGGTTACACGGGCTGTTGTGTTTAGGGCTCCTTCTAGAGTTGCTGCAAGGGCTGGAAAAAATGTTAAGTCAATTAAACAATGAAGAAAAGAAGTTTGTAATTAGTAAAATAACATGTTACAGCCTCTAGGTCTCTAAATTATTTTCTATGATCTAAATGGCTGGTCAGTTTGGGAATTAAACAGCAGCCTATAGAAGAAGATCACCAAAATGCTCTCCTCATTTAGAGCAGGGGCATTGAGGTGAGCAGAACACCACCCAGTGGAAGATCTCTCCCATGGGACTGCAGGGGGGTGCAGGCATATCCCATGTTCACTTCTTCTAATGGTTCTGGAAACAAATTTTCATATCTTCCTTGAACCCTGAAGTCTATGCCAACCTCAATTTTTCCATAATTCTTCAATTCTCAGCTATTTATGAGTGGGTGGAAGAAGCTTCTGCCAACTCAGCACAGGAACAACAGCCAAGAGGTGTGTAAGGAGCTTAGGACTGTAAAGCCAGTGCAATTCCAGAGTTCTGTCCCATGCAACACACAGAGGAACAGTGACAGTGTGGACTCACCTGATACCTTCTCTTGCTCCTCTTTGTCTTGCTGGGCAAGCCGGGCTGCAACTTCTTCTGGTGGCCTTTCTTTTATAGCATGGGAAGCTTCGAGTTGTTTACCTATTCAGAAGTAAAAAAGGAGTCAAACTGCTTAAGTGGAGAGTCCAAATTATTGTACAGAGGTTACTTGTAGGGAAGTAATTTTATCAAAACTGATTTTTATAGTTGGTATCACTTTGTAGATCTGACTTCTGCTCAAAGCTATGCTGGAACTACCTGAAGAATCTTTATATCCATAACTACAAAGGCCAGTCTCACAACTTAAAGACAAGAGCATGGACACCTCACATGCATTTGGAGATTTTCCATTGTCTAGTTACAAAATTACACAAGACTCAGAAGTCAAAGGCAAAGCAAGAAGTGAGAAACACTTAAGGAGCCAAGGTTAAATTCCAAGTGAATCTCTGTTCTTGCTTTTTCTCAGTTCTCCTCTGGCATGCTTACAGAGCCCAACCAAAACAACAAAGGATGAGTGAGAAGGCTAAGGTGGATCACAATTATATTAAATTCCTTTGCCTACAGCCACTTAAAATGCATTTTAAGAGTGAGAATTGACCTAACTAATGCTCTCAAGATCAACAGTAAGTTACATCTGAACTGAGGAGACAGCCCAGAGCCCTCAGCCTCAAGCTGCAACAGAATCCATCAGGTCACCTCTGAATCATGCTGATGTTACTCTGCAGCATGTACTTAACCCTGGCATGCTTTCTATGAAATATTCATAACTAAAAGAATTAATGTAATCTAATCTCATCTGGAAGAGACCACCTTGTACAGTTTAACAGTAAACACTTTTCTTCCCTTGTCCCTGGGCAGAGGTGCCCTACTGAACAGCAATCACAAAGCCCCCAAGAGCAGAGGCAAACTGGAATGTGCAAGTTCAGTTCAGCACAAAGGCAGGCTTTGCTCTTGTGCTCACACCTATACCTGTGCCAGGCATCTGCAGCTCTCACTGTGCCCAAAATCTACTGACAGATGATGGAAGTTCTCTGCACAAGGCACAGAAACTCACACCTTTCAACACTGACAAATACCAACACAGAAGCAAGAACACATGCACGTGAAGCTAGAGGATTTGGGTTTTCTTCACTGTATTCACATGGTTTTTTTCACCTTCTTCAGTCTGTATCCCCGGAGCTGGCACCGACATGGCTACCCCTGTTGCAGAGATGATCTGTGCTGCAGCCTTGCCTGCTGTTAAACACAGTTGCAGAACACAGCAGTTAGTAGAGCTGGGGGGATGGGCTCCATCTGCCAGACAAGCACGGGCAGAGCATCTTCAGCCAGGGGCCTGCTGAGCTGGGAGTTGGAGGCTTAAACCAAAGCTGCTGGGAGAGGGGACCCAGGAAAGGGAACCTCACTTCATGGAGACATGGTGGGATGGCAACTGTGACTGGAGGGTTGGAATGGAAGGATGAAGGCTCTTCAGGAAGGCCTGGCAGGGGAGACAAGGAGTGCAATCGCCCTCTTTGTCAATGACCAACTGGAGTGAATGGAGCTCTGCCTGGGAATGGATGAGGATCCAAACAAGAGTTGATGGGTCAGGATTAAAGGGAGGGCAGGGATAGGTGGCATTACATTGGGGATCTGCTACAGGCTGCCTGAGCAGGATGACAGAGTAGACGCCCTCCAGTGAGGGAGCAGCGTTGCTGAACAAGGGAAGAGCAAGTGACATCACCTCCCTGGATTTCAGAAATCTGAAGTGGCATTTGCCACTGTCTTGCATGACATCTTTATCTCTGAACTGGAGAGACATGGATCTGATGGATGAACCACTCTGTAGATAAGGCACTGCCTAGATGGCTGCACTCAGAGTTGTGGCCACTGGCTCAATGTCCAATGGACACCAGTGATAAGTGTGTTCCTCAAGGTCACTGTTGGGACCAGGACTGTTGAACATCTTTGGTAGTGACCTGGCAGTGGGACTGATGCACCCTGAACAGGTTTGCTGATGACATGCAGCTGAGCTGTGCAGTCACACACTGGAGGGAAGGGATGTTCATCCTCAGGGACCAGGACAGGCCCAAGAGGTGGGCCTGTGTGAGCCTCATCAAGTTCAACAAGACCAAGTGCAACGTCCTGCACCTGGGTGAGGGCAAGTACAAGCACAAACACAGGCTGGGGGGAGAATGGATCAAGAACAGCCCCCAGGAGAAGGACTTTGGGGTGCAGGTGGATAAGAGGCTCAACATGACCTTGTCATGTGCACAGGCAGTCCAGAAACCTCCTGTGTCCAGGCTGGACCCCCAGCAGTGTGGGCAGCAGGTCAAGGGAGGTGGTTCTGCCCCTCTGCAGTGCTGCATTCACCTATGGGCCCCCCACACAAGGAGGACAGGGACCTGCTGGAGCGAGTCCAGAGGAGGCCACAAAATGCTCAGAGGGCTGGAGCCCCTCTGCTGTGGAGACAGGCTGGGAGAGCTGGGAATGTTCAGCATGGAGGAGAGAAGGCTGCAGGAACACCCTCAATTATCATGCAGTACCTACAAGGGGTTCCATGAGAGCTGGAGATGGTCTTCTACAAGAGCATGGAGTGACAGGACAAGGGGGAAGGGCTTCCCACTGACAGAGGGCAGGGTTAGATTAGGTATCAGGAAGAAATTCTTTACTGTGAGGGTGGTGAGGCACTGGACCAGGGTGCCCAGAGAAGTTGTGGCTGCCCCATCCCTGGAAGTGCTCAAGGCCAGGTTGGATGGGCCTTTTGGGTCTAGTGGAAGGTGTCCTTGCCCTTGGCAGGGGGTTGAAATTAGATGATTTTTAAGCTCTCTTCCAAACCATTCCATGCTAAGTGCTATAATATAATAACAGGGCTATAAGACTTAATTTTTTCCTCTGTAGCAAAATATGAATTGGATATGGATGTTATTATTTCCAGAAGAAGATGATTTCCTGGATAAACAGCAACAAGATATTAGTTACACATGCACAGAGCCATTAGAGATAAACATAAAAAGACATCACAAGTGCTCCTCTCTAAACAAGTTCCATTTGATCTGGCTTCACAGTAGCCCAGTAATTATCCAAAATTAAGTATCTCATGCTTGCAAGAGCCTCAGAGTCCAGCACCTGAAGTTCTCTTCCTGTTGAGTCTCACATCTAAACTATGCAGGTTAGTAATTATTTATCTCAGATTCCAAATATCCTCTAAATTAAATACATTTCTTTAAAAAATAGTGAAAAAGAAAAAAAAAAAAAAGCTAAAGCCACTTTATGCAAATGTTATGACTTGGAAAGAAAAAATTCAAAGAAATTACAACATTTACCTTCAACCATTCAAAGGACAATTTTAATCTACTCTAACATATATGACACAGGAAATCATTAGGTCATTTGTACATGACACTCTATAAATTTACCTCCTTTTTCCTCTGTAGGAGCAGCACCTTCTGGTTTGCCTATCTGGGATTTGGGAGCAGGCTGTTTAGACTCTTTCATTACTTCTGCTACAGATGAGATCTTCAGTGGACCTTGATGTATCTTGAAAAGTCAGAAATAAGAAATATCATCAGTTTTTCTAACAGCTTGGATTTCACTGATTCCAGTATAATGTAAAAGAACTTTTCTTTTTTCTGTGCCATAAATCTGAGCTTCAAAGTGCAATTTAAAACAGCCATCTAATGCCTTGACTTGATTTTTAATTCAGAAGGAATTTTTACGATTTTCTCCTCTCCAAAAATGAAGGTAGAATTGTGGCAGTTTTCACTATAAACAAATATTTATTAAATTATGCATAAAAAACAAATAGTTTAATGCTCCAAATATTCCAAGCACTTCTGAGTGTGTTGAATGCAGAAACCCTAAGTTTGGCTCCACTGATTTCCTTTTGAAAGGCTTCAGATGCTGGTGGCTGGGGTACATAAACACTCAAAGACAGAGTATTGTGACATTTTATGATATTAATCCCTTAATATCCATGGTGGAAAACCACAAGGTAAAATTAAAACCATCTGAGTTAGAGCCATGACTGGGGAGTTGATAACTCTGCTGATCTATCTGGTTTGCAAAATTCCCTAGTGCCTGGGAGGCACCAAGAGCTTGGATGATCACACAAACTGTAGCTAAAACGAGAAGAGAGAAAATTTTGTTGATTGATATTCCCCCACTCATTAAGAACAGCTTTCTTAAAATTCACTTAAAAATATTTTGAGTTTCCTGAAGGCCAAATGACTTCTGAAAGCTCAAAAAAAACCTGTGGCCAGAGCAGATTTTCAATATTCTTGATTACTGGGAAGTGTTTCCTTTCACATGGAGGAGCAGAGAAAATTCCAGGTTTCAATTTCCAGAGTTGTGCCAAAGGCAGTATCAGGTTTTCCTTTCTCCAGGGTAGTGCCACTAAGATTTCAAAGCATGATGCTTATGCCTGGCTCTGTACCATTCAAATCTTTACTTATTCAAGAATGTTCTCAGTCCTCTTTAAAATAAGTTAATTTAGAGTTAATAAGTTAATAAGTTAATAAGTTTTGTAATTCTGCCACACCACTAATTACACGAAGCCTCTAGTAAAGCAGTTAAATTCCAGCCTGTCACTTGCCTCTCTCTCCCCCCATTTTATTTCTGAGTATAAGCAGAGCAGCTATTCAGTTGGGACTCTATTTTAGTGTAAATAAAAATAAGTTTTACAACCCACACACCACAATCATGAGATGAAAATGGGAAATGTACAAGCATCACTTTTGCAGCACCAAGTAGGAACTGAGTTCGTAATTCTTAAACCTTAAATCAAGGAATCTTAATTCTTCAATTTTTTAAATTCTTAGCACAAAGCAAAATTAATCAGAATCTGAAACCTAAGTGCAGACACTCTCTCTAAAAACCAGAGAAATGGGTGTGTGGGGGTGGATGGGAAACACTTACTGGTTTCTT
Source organism: Urocynchramus pylzowi (assembly GCA_013397555.1). Taxonomy (NCBI): domain Eukaryota; kingdom Metazoa; phylum Chordata; class Aves; order Passeriformes; family Fringillidae; genus Urocynchramus; species Urocynchramus pylzowi. The sequence goes on along the minus strand of VZRH01001687.1, from coordinate 760,900 downwards.
TGACACTGGTGTGCTGGAAGGTGCGGGGCCGAGTGCCATCTCGAAGAGCCTGTCCGAGTAGGGAACGGCCTTCTCCACGCTCTCCCGGAAGCGCCTGTCATAGCTGGCGTACAGGACGGTCCCACCTATCCCTCCACCCACAAACAGCAGACCCGCACCAAGGATTTTGCCCACGGAAACACTGAGGAGGAAAGTAGAGTGAAAGGGATGTAAATTATAGCAATAAATAAATCAATTACACTATATGGCAAGCATCAAACAGTTTGTGAGTCTTCAGCTTACAGCTGGGGACCACCACTCTGTCCCAGGACCTCCAACCCAGAACCTGCTTTAAATCACCTTCAGCCTGGTACAACACCGGTTAGTGTGTTGTACCCGAAGGCAAGATGCCAACCCACAACTTCCATGATAAATACTGATCAACTTCATCTAAATCTGACTGAACCTAACAAGGAACACACCCATGAGAAGAGGATTTGCTCCACACAGAAATCCCACTGCCAGGAGCGTGCTCTCACGTGGAAGCAAGGAGCAGGGTCCCCGTTGGTCTGGCAGAAGCAGTTCCACCCCAGACCCGCTACGTACCCGGAGTCCCCGGAGTGGGTGGCATATCCGCGGGCCAGGCGCGCTGGACGGAGCGAGGCTCTCGCACACCGGCTGCTCTGTGGGGAGGAGGCAGGGTCAGCACGCAGCACAGGGAGCACCTCCCTCTCAGCAGCAGGACTGGGCTGGCTGGCTCCACTGCCACAGCCCCAGTGTGTCTGCAGGAAAGCTGTGACCAGCACTACAGCAGTGTCCCAGACTGCCAAGCAATGTGTGTCCTATTCCCATCTGTCAGAGGCGGGGCAGTCACCTCTGTCCACTAGGCAGTTTTTCTTTTTCTCTTCCACAAACCAATCCTCCCTCAGGAGATCTCTTCTGTTCATGGGCCATTGCAATGGCATGGGTCCCTGCAGGGCTGATAAAATTCCATCATCCCAGGGGGAGATGCTCTGCCCGGGGGAGGAGCCAAGCATTCCTACCTGGATACAATCTGGGATTCTCTGGGACACCAACACAGCCTCCCCACTGGACTCCCAGAGGAGCAGCTGCCTCTTCCACTGGATCTTCAGAGGAAGACTACACCCTTCTACAGGATCCCTGCTCCAACAGAACCACACCTGACGCTCCAGGACTGCAGCCACCATTCCAACTGGACTGTATCCACACCCTGACCCACAGGGAGTCAGGTTGTATTCTGACTCTGTCAGTATTGTTTTGATTTACTACCTTGTCTATTTTATTTTATTTTCTTCCCTAATAAAGAACTGTTATTTCTGCTCACATATCTTTGCCTGAGAGCCCCCTTAATTTCAAATTTATAACAATTTGGAGGGAGGGGAGAAATGAAATTTTCCATTTCAGGAGAGGTTCCTGCCTTCCTTAGCAGACACCTGTCTTTCCAAACTGAGACAAACAGTGATGTTGGACTCTTTTCTGGGAACACATGGAGAGCTTTCCAATGTGCAGCTTCCAGGTTCAGGGCTTTTTAAGAAGTCATTAAATTCTTTGAAAAATGAATTGAAAATTTGAAAAATGAGAAGGAATAAACCCCTAACCCAACTTCTTTCTGCATTTATTTTGCTGATTTATGTGCTGGGCAGTACAACTGGGTTAGTTTCAGATGCATTTCAATCTCACATACTAGAATGACTCACTGTGAGTAGGGCAGAACACAACAACAGCTGTTTAAATGCTTAAAACTACTTTTAATTATTAAGATATACAAGCAATTCTCCTTAAGCTTCCAAAGCAAGACTACTGCTTTAAAAGAATTAATAACATGTACACTTTCCAGACAGACATCAGATTATAATATAAATTAAATTAGTATATGAAGAATGATATTTTATTATATTCAACTTAACAAAATCCACATTACCACGATTTTTATCTTCTCTGAAGGACTGGTTAAGCTACTCTAAGCCTACAGAAGAAAACACACTGTTGGCCTCAGAGGTTTTTTTCCCCACATGGGAATTACTAACAGGGAAATACAGGACTCATGAGAAATCCAAGTACAAGGTTTTCCCACAGTTGAGGTATTTTACTCAACAGGGAATTTTTTCTTTAAAAAAGAAAAAACTGGGAGATGCTTCACTACAACATAATCCCAAAAGACAAGTTTCTCTATTTCCTTTTGTACATGGCAATAACATGCACAACTCTTGTGGTTTAGGTCCTATCCCTGTCCAACAGCACAGACAGGAAAAGGCAGGAACACTGCATTCTTATTCTTTCCACAAAGGCAGCCAAAACATTTTTAATTAGCAGCAGGAGCACATGTACAGCAAGAGGAAGCATGCTCCTCTTGCCCCTGAGACCTCCAGGAGCCCTCACTGTGGGTGGTTTTCTGCATTGTGATGGACAGAAAGAGCAACAAAATAATAAATATATTCTGTAACATTTTTGATTTTCTGACTTGACTGCCCCAGGAGCACTTCCTGAGGCTTCACTGCTCATTGCAAGGGGAATTTCACTAATAAAAGCCTCACAAATCCTTTTGTTATCAACTTTTGAACATGCTCTTGACTCTCAGTATGTCCCTGTTACACCATGAAGCACAGGAGGAGCAAATAATCCATGATTATGCATACAGCTCAATCCAATAAAATGAGAAGGGAAAAAACCTGATTTTCTATTCATCAATTCAGACTGAATTTCCAGTCCCTCCCAACACTTTGGGATTATGCCATTTTGCCTGGTGCTCCCCTGGAAATGAGCCATCACTTCTGAGCTCCTGGCCAGGCTTTCTGGAGGTGATCCCACCCTGCACCACTGTCACTCCCACATCCTTGCTCGGGCTGGATCTGCCCTCTGGGCCAGCTCAGCCCTGTCCCTGTTGGCTAAAACCCCTACTCACAGCTGGTGATGGCAACAACACTGGACACATGTGGCTCCATGGCTCCACACCTTCAGCAAACACCAGCTCTGCCCTGGGGATCAGGCTGTGCCCAGGGAGCCACCAAGGCACAGGAGAACACCTGCTTCTCTCAGCTCAGTTATGCTCCATACACCAGGAGGGGTTTTCTGGAGGGATTATTGATTTTAGTCCAGATGATCTTTTGAGATCTCTTCCAAGCTGGACTGTTCTAGAATTAGCCAAATGCTCACTTCTATTTATTTTTCATCAAGATGAGAGGAACCAAAACACAGGCCCTCCACCTCTGGCATTGGGACTCTCACACATGTAGCAATAGGAGCAGCAATTAAACCCAAAACAAACCCTCACCAGCCCCATCTTTCTGCAACAAATTTCCACAGCTGGCCAGTGGAGCAGCAAATGAAAATCTGTAGGTACACACGTTTTATGAACAGAAGCCCAAGTTCAATTTTCCCTCTCTCACATCCAAATACATTAATACCTCCAAAATCCACTGATTTTTTAAAAAAATCATTTTTAAAGAAGTATTGCTCTCTTCTGGCTACCAAAATAATATTGCTTGTATTTGCTGTACCACCATAATATGGAAATTAGCAGGTAGTTTCTAATCTCCCCTTTGCAAAATTTCCAGGACTTTGTAAATTTTCAGACCCTTGTCATTTATTTGTAATAATGCCTCAAAGAATTTTGGAGAAATTAGTCACATGTACTTTGCTGTGCCCTTCAAAAGGCAGAAATAAACCACTTTTTGTCCTACAGAAGACAGCAAATTCTTTGGATGAGGCAGCATGGACACAGCAAGGATGCCCACAGCAAGGGCACTGCAGGTCAGCTGTTTCTATTTCTTCCTCTTCCTCCAGCAGTTCTACATGATATTTGTTTCACTCAACTTCTTAAACACCTATTATTTTGCATTCATTGCCTACTATTTAATCACCACAAGAATCACTTTGCAGGACACATCACACCTTCACTCTGGTTAATATTATGAGCCCCAGTGATTTAAGGACATTTAAGGATATCCACGTGAGCTCACTCTGGCACAGTTCGTGCTCAGGGCAAGAACAGCATGGCAGAACATCATTAAACAAATTAAATTTGCCTTGCAGGTTTATACTTTATGTGTAACTTCAAAAAGCCATGGCCAGGACACACCATCCTCTGCTCACTCAGTTCCAGCTCAAGCATCCTGATCCAGAATTTCTGCAATGTGGCATTTGTGCACTTAAACACTTGATAGAAAGAGCAAACCAGAAACTTCAGAGAAGTTTTTCTTCATTATACAGAGATCAGGTATAACAAGGACATCTGACCACAGAACTCTGATTTCCCATCATTCAAGACTTCTGCCAAATATCACACACTTTTACTAAAAGCCCTGTTTCTTTTCACAGAAAACTTCAAAAATACTTCAAGAGAAAAGTCTCTCTGCAGCACTGCACAGTAGCAGAAAACATTTCTGAAAGTGATGTAGATCCCCTTCTCTCACAGCCACTTCAATTTGCTTGTTACAAGTTTAGTGATGCTCCACACACAGAGCTCACAGTAGGAAAGAATGAATAAAGAGCTCACAGAAAGAATGAAAGTAGGAAAAAATGAGTAACAGGAAAGAGGGAAGGAAAGAATGAATGAAGTTTTCCCAGTCTCCACCACGAGCTCTGTGGTACAAACTTCAGAGGGTGCTGTGGCATCTCTGTGTTTGCACAGTTCTTAGGGATAAACTCTCCCCTGTGAGGGTGGTGTGGTGATTGCCCAGAGAAACTGTGGATGTCCTATCCCTGGAAGTGTCCAAGTGCAGGCTGGAGAGGGCTTGGAGCAGCCTGGGATAGTGGAAGGTGTCCCCGCCCAGGGCAGGGGGTTTGGAATGAGAAAGTCTTAAGGTCCTTTCCAATCCAAACCATTCTGTGACTCTTCCACCAAATATTTATAGCCCGATGACCAACTTCCAGCTGCCAAGCACCACCCTGGCAGTTCTGGAGCTGTACAGTCATTCCAGACACATTCTGTTAAAGCCAAGCACATGCAAATAGCCTCGAGTGATAAACATCTGCCAAAGCCTGGTTTCTGTCTTCTCAACTTCCAGATGAAACTCTCCACAGGCAGGCAAACCCAGAGCCTTTTTTCAGTGGGTAATAGGTGACCAAAGGACTCTCCAGCCCTGTGGAGCAGCAGAGGAAATGCAGCTGCTGCAGTGGGAAAGGCCGGAGCTTTAGAGGGAAGAACGTGCAGCTTCTCCTTTGCTAAATCGTGTGAACAAAGGGTAATGAACACTGGGATGGAAAACAGGATATAAAAGTGATCTAATCGGGTTATATTTTATCAGGCAGCTGAAATACAATTTGGGGCCCTGGTAAAGGAGTCACCCTCATCTATAAATCCCATCAATAATTCCTGCTTAAAAAAGGCTCCAGAGCACACCACCATCCTTATCTCTGCTGATAAGGAGAGGCAAAGTTCCAGGATACAAAGCACGAGTCCCGGGGCACTCCTGCCCTCGGCACCGCGTGTTGTGTCCCACCGTGCGGCCAGAAGGATCCCCTCGCACACGAGCGCTGACATCGCTCGTGTCCCCACGCCGCACACCGGGCGCGCCGGCCCCGACCCTTCGGGCGGCCGGACCCCGCGGCCTCAGGACAGGAGGGGCTGCGCGGGAGGCCGCGCCGGGGAAGGCAAGGTCACGTCCTTCCCCGCCGGGGAGCGCCCGCCGCCCATCC
>VZRH01001687.1:621327-749026 GCA_013397555.1 Urocynchramus pylzowi | reverse complement strand
ATCCATCCATCCATCCATCCATCCATCCCTCCCTCCCTCCCTCCCTCCCTCCTGCACACCCCACTTTGCCAGGAGGGGTCAGCAGCAGCGCAGGAAGGCGAATCACCGAGCCGGGCTCGCTCCTTGGCAGAGGCTCCAGAGAAAAGCTGGAACCAAAGACTTCACGGGTGATTATCAGGAATGAATACACAGGCAGCTGTGACACCGAGCTGACAGGCTGGGGCAGCCCCTGGGCACAACCTGGGCGAGGAAGGTGAGGAATCAAGCGAGGGGCTGCTCTGTCTGCACAGAGCGCTGCAGCACGAGGAGCACAAGTGCACGAGGTCAGGCATTCACACGTCTGTCTATCTATATGCAAATATACAGCTCCGTTGATAATACATTTTTTCTTTTCCAGAGATATGAAAAGGTTTATTTTTCTCATTTATACAGTGAATGTTTTGAGAGATATAAGGCAACTCCCTTGTCAACATTTCACCTCAGCACTTAAGAAATGCTAAACAGTCAAGTTTACAGTAAAACAGCAGATTAGACGCACATTAAATAGTTTTAGTGAGAGTCAATGTTAACACAGCGTGTCTGAGATTAGAACTCATCAGATGTTATGCAGCTCTATGTTTTGGGGTTATTTGGCATAATTGAGTGCAAACTTGTCAGCTTCTTCTTTATCTTACAGCAGCCCATTGCATAGCAGGGAAACATGGCTTGCTTGCAACAGGATTTTATTTTCTGCTAACAGTGCAGGCAGTTTTCCTATTTCTTTTTAATGTTAGCCAAAAGAAATTAAATAAACTCTAAAGCTGCTTAGAAGTAAAATACACAAGCTTAGCTTCTCAAAGGTTTTGCTGAGTATCTTCCAGGGACCAGCTCTTCTGTAACTGCTCTACAGACAGGTTTGTTTGGGGTCTTTTTTTTTTTATTTACTTTCTGAAGAATTTTTCAAAATTTGCAAAATATGACCGAATCAGCAGATGAAAATAAAATTCTCACATAATGAGGCCGAATACTGTGGCAGACACAGGAAACACCTGCTTGGTTTTCCATTTCCTAGCCAGGTCAGATAAACATTTCTGTGTGCGCGTAATTTTTTTCTTTTTTTCCCCACACATGTAGGAAGCTGTGGGGGTGACCTCAGGGTTCCTCCAGATGGGCAGCTGGGATATGGATGCACACCCAGCAGAGAAATGGTTTCAAAGGCCACTTCAGAGTTATCTCTGAGCCTGGCACACTCCAGCTGGCTTTTGGCACCCTGGGCTGCTGCACCTGAGCCAGATGAACAGTGACACCATGGAGCCCCTGTGCTGATCCATTGGGGATGGCACATCCTACATAATGCTAAATCCTTTTCTAGTCTATGTGACAGGTTCAAGAGCAAACACAAAGGGTCACGTAATTAACTTATGTGTGAATCTCACATGCTCAACACTTACAAGAGACACCAACTGGAAGCACAAATACACAAACCCTACTATGTCTTTCTCTTCTTTTATATTTCTCATTTATATATGGATACAAATAAATCACTCAATCTGGTTCTTGTGATTCTAACCAAACTCCATGCTACAGGAGAAACTCCAGGCTTCAAAAAGCAGCTCAGCCCCAGCACTCTCCTCTGCTCATGCAAGCAGAACAGCAGCCCCTCAGCAGCAGAGCAGAGTGCTGGGACTGGCACTGTTGCAGCAGGGGAGAAAGGTGTATTTTCCCCTGGAAATGCATCACTAAAGCAATTCTAATTTCTGTTGCTGCATCTTGCCCAAGCCTGGCTTGCTCACACTTTAAAACTCGCAGTAGAACACTGGCCACAAATGGTGGGATTCAGTTCTTCTACACATCATTTTCCACAAAATACTCTCCTGGCTCAGGCTGATCGAAATTAGGACTCCCCCTTCATTACATCATTGAAACTTTTTTTTTTCTCTTGCACATCACTTCCTCATCCTCTGTAAGTGCTTCTGTCTCTGTGGGTTTAGCACAACGGTTTTCTCAGAACATGTGATTTACTTGCAGAAAAACGCAGTTGCAGCTCAGCTTTCGCTAACAAATCTTGGACATTTTGTACAGTCAAAGTACTTTGACATTTGTTACATCATTCAGTCTTGAGGAGGAAGGGAGGAAAGAGAAATCCATGGGTTCTGCAAATCCACTCCATCCATGATAAAGCCATAAATAAATACACTGTCAATGTAGCATCATGAGTAACTGATTATTGTTGCTTCCTCTGGGCATTCACAGAGCAAGAGCTATGCAGACACAAATGAAACTGTAAATGTACACTGTGGGAGGGTGCACACTCTGCAAACCAAACCAGGACCCCTCACCTGCAGGTGCCTGCCAGACTGTCCTACCCACGTCAGGGACAAAGGCCAGCAGCGTGCCACAGAAGGATGCGGAGGGAGGAGGGAGAAAGGCCATGTCTACAGTGCTGTACATCAAAGCACATCCAGCCCACTGCTGCTTCCTACTTATGAATGAGTAGCTCTTTAAGGCAGAAGAGAGACATTCTGTGGATCTTGGTGCTATTGGCTCATTGCACTCACATTGTTTCAGTGGCAGAGGACGAGGTACTTTTCTTCCTGAAGCGAGGTCTAAGGGTCCTAGGCGGTGCCTGCAGAAAAACAAGACAAAACTTCAGAGGCATAGTAGGAAACTTTTTTTTTTTTTTTCCTTACAACTCACCCACCTTTGTGGGACCTCTGTCGAAAGGATCCTTTTCCATGCATGAAGTAATGCAGAAGTTTTGGCCCTGAAGATCAGTAATGAATGGCCAGCTGAGGACTAATCTCTCTAAGAAAACTCTGGTGCTTGGTTAGAGGTGTGGCTAAAGATTGCTAATAATTCAACAGTTGAAAGAGCCAGGTCAAACTGGTGCCATTTACAGCAGCTCATGGATCTAGAGATCAAACTGGTGGCAGGGAGCCAGCTCAGGTGTCTCCCAGCCCATCCTGCCCTGTCCAACCCATCCACAGCTCCTCGGAGGGTACAGCTCATGGCATTACAAAGCTGAAGGGTTTCCCAAGATGGAACACACCAGGCCTGTAATTCTCATGAGGCAGAACTCTTTAAAATCACCCTCTTGCTTGGGAAAGAGGCCAGGCAAAATCTGTTGAAATTATTTTAGAAATCAGCTATTGGAATTCTGCCTTGGAATCAGCTGGTGCAGAGCTTTTACAAGGAGCCCTGACTGCCCAGGAGGAGGCAGACCAGCTCCATGAATTTGGTTTCCTGTGGTTAACCCTGCTCTCCAGACTCAGACAGACATTGGTTAGGCTAGCAAACAAATGAAAAAAAAAAAACAAAAAACCCTAATCTGCAGAGCCTACTTCTCTCAGAAGAGCTCTTGTGTGGTATTGTGTTTCATGAGCTTCACAACAAGAAATAGTTATCAGATGTTGTAACAGGGCATGGATTCCCAGTGTGGAGGCCTGCACTGCATCAAGTAACACTGCAAGGTGTGGCAGGCTCTTCTACTCCATTTACATAAACATCCAAAGCCTTGTTTCCTTAATAGTATTAACCTTGTTTTCTTAATAGCATTAACCTGTATTTACCTGTCAGGGCCTGAAGGGACCAAAGCAAGGACTTTTCTGTTTTATAGGACTTTCAAACCCAAGATCATGCCATATTTCTGCATTCCCATGATGCAGCAAGGTATAACTATTTATATAGACAAGGGACTGCAGCACGGTGAGGTTTTGTTTAGACTCCACCTAAATCTCCATTTTTTCTAGCTTGACCATAAACCAAAGTAGTTTCTCAGAGAGATGGGATTAATCCAACACTTCAGCCCATCTTCCAAGCCTGAAATCTTACCCCAGGTCCCCACAGTGAATCCTCAACAGCACAACAGATCTGGATGGGATGGCTGTGCCCAGAAGGCACAGCTGGAGCAGAGGTGAGGAGCAAAGCTGCTATGTACAGCAGTAATGGATCCCAAACCACACCTGACTTCACAGCTGCTGGCTCTGAGGAGCCCTCTGCAAGCAGGAGCCCAGGGACACAGCCAGACAACTGGAGCAGTACCTCCTGCAGCTCGGGAGAAGGCTGCTCTTTGGGAAACCAAGTGGCTCTTAAAGCAAAGCTGCCATTAACTGCACAGCCAAGGCTCTTAAATGGGGCCTGAACAGCTCTGCCTCCTTTGGGAGGCCACTGGACAGCTCTGGGAGTAGCTGGAGAGGCTGCACCTCTCCATGGCTAGAACAGAGCAGCCCAGACTTTGGTGAAAGCCCCCACAGGTAGGACAGCCCAGCAGAAGGGATTGCACCTGCTGACCAAAGCACAGCACTCTGCTCCCTCACACTGAGCCAAGGGAAGGAGGGAACCAGCTCAGCTTCCCACAGGTGGAGATCTCAGCTGCTGGCTGTGGCTCCATCCAGCCTGCCCAGATCTGCAAGGAGTCTTTGCCTACAGCATCACCCACAGAGGTTTTATTTCCTCTATAACAAAATGTTGCTAAAATTTTGGCAAATCAGAGTGAGATTTGCATTTCCTTTAGTTCTTTTGTTTCCATGAAGCAACCTAAAGTGTATTTAGTGAGTTTAGACCAAAGAAAGGTGTTTGTTCAGTTGAAGATTCCAGCTGAAGAAGCAAGGAATGTCAGAAGGAGGAGTCTTGACAATATGGAAGTACCTCAAGGGGTTGATCCTTCTTTTTGGACCTTTTGTTCATGGATGCGCAATCGTTCTCTTCATCATCTGAGAACACTGAGCCTTTTGTTTCACAGTTTGTCTCAGGTGGCTTCTCATACCTAATGTCCACACTTATTTCACCTATTTAACACAGCCAATTGCAGCCTAAATGTGAAGACACAGGATGAGGAAATCAGTGATGGTTTGAGTCACACAGACGTCACTCACTGCAAAGCCATGCATCTTCCAGGGATTAACAGACAGAAGGGTCACACATCACACTCGAATAACAGCAGCTGTGGGGTTAGAAATCAATAGGCTCTTGTTTACAAAGCCATTATAAAGTCTATTTTGATTATTTTACACAGAATTGAGACTAAATTCACAGCTTTTGATGTTTGGGAGGTTGACACTAGAAAGAGATAATGTTTTTTGTTTGCTCAGGGATAAATAAAATGACTGATTTCTTGAATTGCTGGTTCCATCCATAGCTCCTGCATCTGCTGCTTCCTCTAGAAGACTCCAAATGGGTGTTGAAGTCCTCTGGTAAGCACAAAGAGACCTGCCTGGGATGCAGAAATAGGAAACATAGCAGCACTTACAGACTTGAAACTGAGAGTGGTCAAGGCAAGCACTCAGTCTGAGATCCACTGAAGTTCTCAGAAAGCTTCACCAGGCATTGAATGGTCCCTCATCAAGTGGGTGTGTTGCTGGAAAACCAGGGCAGGGAAAAGTCTCTCTCCTGTCACTCTGGAGTAAATGTGGTGGAGCATTAACTCTGCTGATGTTCCTGAAGGCAGTTTATAGCCTCATAACTTCAAACCACAAACACTTGGTGGTTCTTACCCTTGTAACTTATGGCACAATCTTTGTGGGTCTGGTTGTGTTACACAACACAATCCATTTGCTGCCTAAGTACACACAGTACATGAGACAGTATTTTTAATGACCAGCCCAAAGCAAGAGGTACAGAAGAGAAAACTCAACATGACCAAGTTTCCTGCTCTCCGTGGTTTCTTACCAGCAGGGCTGGAGGTTTCTCTGTTTAACTGAGAAACTTTTTTGATTCCAAAACATGGTAGGAGGGGCTGGCACTAATCAGAATTACTAGGTCTATATTTTGTTGCATGAACATACATAGAAATCATGCTCTGTGCTTCTAGTCTCAGCCTGACTGTAAGAGTCTGCTGGACCAAAGACTGAAACCAAAGAGGATTCTTAAACATCTAATACTTACTAATCCCTTTTGATTCTTAAAGCCCAAAAGAACTGAATTCTTCAACAGCTCTTTCAGTTGGGTAACAGACAGAGGGGAAATGATTTGGCTACAGCAACACCACGAGTCACGAGCAGGTCACTGGGGCTCTCCCCAGTGCCAGATTAAAGTCAGCAGCTAATCACTCTCAGCCCACAGGATGCAGCTGCTGCTCAAGACAGCAGCCTGTGCACACCATCCTCTGCCCACTGACCCTGAGCTTCTACCCCTTTATCACACAATTCACATGGGCAGGCTGGAAGACACCAGTGCAGGTTTTCAGGAAGAGCTGGAAGTTGGCTTTTTCCCCAGCTGTACTGAATATGTTCCTAGTCACGTTGCAGAGAGGCCTGGGATAATGCTGAAATGTTTTTCTTATATGAAGGACTGCAGTGTGAATACTGCACTATGGGGAGAATTAAATGTTCTCTAGACCACATGGCAAAACAGTACAGGAATGTTTTGGTTTATTGTTTTATCCCTCCACTTGGAAAGTGATCTACTCAGGAGCAGCCTAGCTTAGACCTTCTTGGATGTGGAAGCTGTTCTTTGTTGCCTGCCTAAGCCAAATCCAAATTTAGTCAAGTCTAGTAGAAGTGGGTCAGAACTTCTTTTAGTGGCCTCACTGAGGTTTGCACAGTGGCCCAACAACACACCTCCAGCCACGTGCCACTGAGAGCAGACAGGGGCTTTCACCAGGGAAAAAGGGCTTTGAATGGGACAGGATGGAGGGGTGTTGGAGAAGCAGAGTTGGGGTGGTCAGTGACCAGAGTGAGGAGACACTGGCTGCTGAGGCTGATTGAATAGAATCATGACAATGTGCCCTGTCCCATTCTACAACCAGCCACTCCACTGGAAAAGGAGACAGAAGGAACTGTCAGCCTGATAATGCTCCTGTGAATCCCATGGTTTTGCAGCATACATTGCTTTCTTCATTACTGTTCTCTCTCTTAAATTAGATGCTGGGCAAAAAAGATACCCAGCGAGTCTGCCACCCATGTCACCTCCACTGCAGGCACCATCTCCTGCAGGCTTTTCCATTCTCCCCATCAGTCCAAGGATCACATCCATGTCCTGAAGCTGCTTCCATGAAGATCAAGAGAAGAGCTCAGCCCCCAAGCTGGTGCATACTGCTTTGATCCCTGCACCTGAGAGGTCTGTAAAGTTCACTGGAAGTTGGGCTGATGCCTTCTTCTTCCCTGCTCCATGTCATTGTGAGGGGGACACTGAAAACCAGCCAAATGGGATCTATTTTAGCTTCAGCCTCACTGAACTGGGAAAGGGAAGATGGGCTCTCCTAGGCTTTTCCACTACTTTTTCTGGCCATTGATGAGAAAAGATCTTTAATACACACGGCACTTTCCTTAAGACCTGGAGCAAGAAGGGAGGACTCCCTGCCCATCCTGCCTTGGGAAGGACATCTCTATTGTGAGCAGCCCAAGCACACATTGATCTGCCAGACTGTGGGGTGCCAGCCTTTGTCTCACATTTGTGGAAGCATTCTGCTGTTGTGGGGTGGCAGAGAACTCATCTCCAAAGAGCAGCTGCTGTGTGAGCCCCAGTTCTGAAATTGTTATATTTTTTTTGTGAATATAGTGATGATATGATAAAAAACTGATTTTCTGACACCAAGAGAGTGAGTAAAAATGTAAAGCAAGGGTTAATCAGAAGAACAAACACACATGTGAGGAGCTGCTGAGAAAGGAGATGGAGGTTTAAAGTGAATGAAAGGGTTCTGGGACACCAAAGTTTGTTTCCAGAGAAGGTAAAGATTGAGGAGCAAAACATACTGTCAGGGCTGGAGCATGCATTTTGAGGACAGCACTTGGCCTTGGGTGACCTGTGTGTTTATAAGAGCCATTTTTATGATCTGAGGCTGTGGAGCCTCAGGTCACTATCAGATGTCCCCAAAACAGCAGAGTCAGCAGTGTGTGCTGCTCCAGGGCAGCAGCCAACAACCCCAGGGACTGTCACAGCCAGGAGGTGGCTGTGTAAAAACATGGATCACACACCAGATCTTTGCCCTGACTCTGTTTGGGAGACTCTCACTCCCAGGGTGGGCTGTGTTTTAGGTGTCTCTACCTGTTACATTTATGGCTCCACATCTTTGTGTGAAGGGGTTGAATTGCTGCAGAAGTGGGAAATGGGCTGGTGTTCCAGAACTAAAGCAGCTGCTGCCCCTTGCAAACACCTTTTCAGTGCACAGACCAGATTACAATCCTCTCTCCACTAAAGCAAGACAGAATCTGACTGTAAACAGTCTAAGGAAATGGATTATTCCAGGTAATTCCCTTAATTCCAGTTCCTATCATTCCATCATAATTCCTCCCAAGGGAACTGATACAACCAACACATTGTGTGGAAAGCCCTGAAAATGGGCCCATTTCAAGTTAAAGTAGACATTTGAGTGCTCTGCAGAGTTGGGATCTGAGCTGTTAATGCACTCAGGGAGCAACCCAGCACGGACCAGGAAATGTAGGGCCAGATCATTGCAATCTTTGATCTCTATGAATCAACAAGGCTAAGAAATTTCACTTGCAAAACTCTTCCTACAGCAATATCTGGAATTCAGTAGTGTGCTATTTTATTCAGCAATCACTTTGGTTCAGACCCTGGTCCATGCTGCCATGTAAATGTGTAGCAAATTCCTGTGGATTTTCATGAGTACAACAGAAGTCAGGACCTGGCCCACTCTAAGTGCAAGTGAACAAATGACTTTGATCTAGATCCTCTGGAAAATCTGGACACTTAAGTACAGTTACAGTAGGAATCAGGCAACTTTGACATTGGACCTCCCCTTGTTTTGCTAGGCACAATACTTCTTTCTCCCATCACTTTAATTCCTCAGGAGCAATGGGGAAAACCACAGTCACAGACTACACAAACCAAGAGTGAGGTATTGTATCATTGTAATGGAAGGTAAAGTCACTCCAAAGTTAAGCCTTTTCAGGGGATCATTCATATAAAGTGGTTTGCACACCACTTAAGAAGCACAGGAGAACAGATATTTATTATACGATGGCCATCAGCTTCTTTCCCCTGCAACAAAGATAAATTCACCATCATTTCCAAAAGACATTGACCCAAGTCCTGTACTTCCCCAGCAGTTTTCATTGCCAAACCAAGGAGTTAGGAGCAGCCAACTACACCAGCACACACTGCCCAGGAGCCACCAAACAGAGGCAGACATCCTTTCCAAAGCTGGAGTCAAATGCAACCAAAGCAAACAAGCCTAATTACATCAACAAAGTCATCCGTTAATGAAAACACATCCCACAAATGAGTGAGTTGTTAAGTGCTAGTCTATTCCAAACACCTCAGAGGAAAATTCATGCAATCTGTAACACTTACATCAGAGTCCCATAATATTTACATAGAGAAAAAGAAAGAATAAACTGTTAGGAGAAAACATTTGGGTGCAGAGGGGGAAGGAACATTGTTTCAGAACACATAAATATTCATATTTGCTTTTATCAGTCATTCAGCTGAAGTTTATTAAACAATAATTAATGTTTTCACTTTCTGCTGGTACAATACAAATGTATTTAAAAACTACTGATTTTCTGTGAAAATTTTTCTTCCCTGAAGTAACCAAAATACATCTGAAACTATTTTTAAATCTCAAAAAGAAAATCACAAATTCCTATTCAGAAATACCAGTGTAAAGTGATGCAAACCAGCCCTGTAAAAATTTTCTTCAGTATTTAGTAAAAGGAAATTTTAAGGAACAAAATGCCTAGAGCAACAGAAAATTGTTGCTTGTTCTTTAAGTTCAATAAGGTTTAAAAAAATCTTCCGAGAGCTGGAAGCAAAACTGGCTAAGAACCAAAGTAAAACCACCTACACCATTTAATTGAATTAGTTCAGAGATGTACAATCAGCTCCCTTGACATAAAGTCAATTAGTGTTTTTAAAGCACTTTCCACTGTAATAACTCATGTGCACTTCTGAGCACACCACAAAGAAGGGGTTGGATTCAGCTAATAGACCAATAAGGTGATTTATTTAAAGCACAATTAAGTGGATGTCCCATCAAGGTCCTTGGTGAGCTGCCCTGCTGGTTGTGTGTGATCTGTCACCTTGTGGAGCACAACCCTGCAGTGCACACCCAAAACAGACCTGCTCATCACTAATGTCCCTGCACATTTCTTACACTGCCTAAGGCTTCTGATCAGCATTTTAGTATTAAATGCCCCTTCAAATACTTGCAGTCCCAACAATTCTCCTGATATATAGCTGATTCTTCAATTCATGAGATATGTTTATTCTCTGCAAGAATTAAAATGGTTTCTCCCTCTCAACCATGGCCCAGGTCTTTGCAACAGCACCTAAGAGACATTAGTTGAGAGAACACCACCAAACATAATTTTGTTACTTCTTAAATGCCAGTCCCAAGCAAGATTGTTTAATACTGAACAGCGTTTAAGCATTTGCCAGGCACTGCCAAAAGACAAACAGATATCCCTGGAGATTTTCACTCTGTCCTCTCTGAAAGGGAAAAAGAGCTCTTACATAATTGTACCATTGTTCCTGAATGCTGCAGCCTGAGTTCCACAGAACACAAAGGAGAGAAATCAGAAACTTGGGTAAAAACCTGGAAGGAGTTCCACCAGCAAGGGCCTGGCCCAGAACAAAAGCAAGAGGAGCTGGCACAGGAGCTGTCAAAAAGATGTGCTGGAGTACATCTGTCAAACAGGCTTGTGTTTTAGTGAAGCTGCCCAGAGCAGAGGAGGAGGGATGTCCTGAATTACATCAATGCTTTGTCATCTACAGACTGTGAGGCCAGTGGGAGTGATCCAACTGGGCAGGAAAGGGCTCTCCTGTGGAGCCAACAGCTTCAGCACTGAGAACCCCACCACTGCTGACAGGGACAGTCCTGCTCCAGAGCAGAGGAGCCCATCAGCACCCAGCCCACCACCACTGCTGACAGGGACAGCTCCAGCTCAGGGGGCTCAGCCTGGCCTTCAGGCCCTGCAGAAATGCACACTCCATGGCACCTGCAGGCCTCATCCTCCTGACACCTTCTCTCAGGGTCTCATCTAGGGAGCAGAATGCTTGGACTTTTGCTCCACCAGCCTGTGCTCTCCTAAGAGCTGAGGAGGTTTCTGTGAGTGAGTGAAATAATTGAGTTTTACCTGCAAGAGCATTAATGCAATTGCTCCTGCCAAAAAGACTGCACTGAGGCTCTAAAGCAGCTTTTAATATCCCTGCTTGAGGAAAGACTTGACTATCTGCCCATTTAGATTATAAACTCATTGGAAATGAGAACTGTTAATGATGGGACTCTGAAATTGGCTACACTAAAGTTTGCACCAAGAGAAGATGAGTGCCAATAGCTCAAGGCAACTTAGTCCTAGTTAAACAAAATTAGATTCTTTCTTCCCCCAGCTTTTTGTGGCACTGAAAAATGTTCACATGACGTAGTCAGCTCTCCAAGCTACCAAAGATGCACTTACAAAGGAGCATTTTAATGGCAGGCCACTGTCTGAGAGTGCATTAATGCATCCATTGCCTTGGAGACAGAGAAAGGGCAGCCTGTGGAGACAGAATGAACCCTCTATGACATAGAGCCTTGGCACATCCCTATTGACATGGTCTAAGGGACTGGATTATGCTGGAGAGGGGGCAGGAATAGTAAAACAAGCCAATGTGAAAGAAAGGGTATGCAACTTCAACAAGATTCAAATTACTTTGGGTCCAATTCATAAACATACTGGACTGATTGCTGCTTTAGCATCATTAAAAGACTTTCCTAAGATTACCTTATGACTGTTAAGCCCAGAAGGATTCAGTGATTCTTTTTATAAATAACACTTTGAAGTCAAATCCATAAAATAGATTTAGGCTAAAATTAGAAGAGTTCTAATAAAATGCCTTGTGAATACAAGTGTTTCATGGTTGTTTCAACAGATACACCTTAAACATGCTTCGTTGTCCTGCACAATGGCACACTCACCCAGAAAGGAAGGGTAACAAATCAAATATGAGGGTGGGTTTGCCACCCACGCAGGGTGCAAGGAGGCTGTGCCAGGCTGGAGCCATCAGGCTCCAAGCAGCAGCACTGCACAGGGCTCTGGCACCAGGTGCAGGGCTGTGGGCAGACACAGGTGGCTGCAGCACGGTGGCAGCACTGTGATCCTTTAGTCCTTTTGCTGCTGTCTCCAGGTTGATTGGTGTGCAAAATACACAAAAAGCACATGAGATGAGAAGAAAAGGAATTACAAAGGTTTTTTTGCTTCCACCAACATGAGACACTGCCAGTCTGTATTTCTTTTTTCTCCCCAGACAAGCTGCTTGGCAGTCCCATCCTCTGGCATGCCCAAATTGGAGTTCTCCCACTCCTTTCATCTGTCACTGGGAAAAAATGCAGAAGTGACATGTCTGGGCTCTTAGCAACCGAGCTAACTGGCACAGCACTGCAAAGACCACCGGCAGCTAAACCATTCACTGCACTTCGAGGTTTGTAAACACAATAAATGCTGGGGACAGTGGGGACAATTTTCAAAAATGCTTCTGCCACAGACTGAATCAGGGAGAGTCAGTTCAAGCCTATTTTGTCTTACCAGGGTCTGCTGCTGGGATTTGCTACAAACCCTGTTCACCCCAAACACAAATGTCCTCTCCACCAATGGAGGAACATGTGCCAATCCTTAGGGAACACAGCAAAACAGGGCTGGGGCTGATGAGGTTTTGCTCTTGCTGCATTCCCAGTGGACTTACAGCAGCACTGGGGGACACGGGGCAGAGGAGTTACACTGCACAGCAAGGACATGGCACATCCTCTAGAAGAGAAAGGAATGAAGTTCTTCTCCAGAGGAACAATCCCCATCCCTGGGTAACACAGGTCAGTATGGTGAGAAGCACTGAGATTCTTGCCATGAGCACACACACAGCTCCCAAACCCGCTCACACCTGGCCTTCCCCTGCTTTTCCCCCCTGGTGTTAGGAAACCCAGTGAGCAAGAGCAGCAGGAGCAAGCCAGGCTGGGGAATGCAGCCATGCCCAAAAGGGATGCATGGATACCAGGACACAGGAAATCCAGCACTCACCTCTGAGGAGTCGGCATACCGAGCAACACGTGCACACTGAAAGAGGAGCTGGGCGTTAGGAACTCGTGGTGAAGCCTCTCACTCTTAGAAAATACTTGGCACCATTTTGAAGTGCACTTCAAGGGCCTGGTGTGCACAGGGAGATGAGTGTCTCCACTGACCAGCATGGAGCACAGACTTGGGAATGTGCCTCATCCCAGGCTGTGTCCATATGGGTGTTAAGGATGGGGTTAGGTTCAGCTCCCTGGTGCTGCTCTCAGATCACTGAACAGAAACTACACAAATGAAAAGGGACCTGGGAGTGTGGATAAGCAATGGGAGCATGGATGCACAACCCAGTGCAAAAGGCTGTATGATAACAAAACACAGGGTGCAATACTGGGATTTGTAAGGCTATGTGCCTGGATTTTTTCAGTAGATTTAGAATTCTTGTAGAAGTCTGGCTGCTGCAACCACTCACACAGCTTCTAAAGAAATCTATCCACACATCCCTGATCTTCCTAAACCAGGAGGGTCCTACAGGAATTAATATCCTGATGGAATTGCCATAAGAATGAAAGCAACCAAGGGAATTGCATTGCACCCTTCATTGAAAGCAGGTGATTCATAACTGCTTATGAACATGTAAAGTTTACAGTTTCATCTTGAGCACAGTTTGTGTTCCAGGAAACAGCCTAAATTTCCAGTTTGAGCCTTTCAATTTAATGCTCACAGTGGCATCAATGACTCCACATTAAAGAAAGTTTTTGAAGAAGAAAAGGGCTTGGGCTCTGTGTGATTTTTTTTAGTTATGATTATCCTGCACTGGGAACACTGGAAGTTCTTCTATAGTTTCACAGTCATTTTAAAGCAGCACTATTGAAAGCAGATGTCTCACTGTCCCTTGCACTCTGGCCTCCACCTTCCTTGTCCCATTGCTGATGTCTGTGCTGCTGCTCTCCACTGGTTTGAGGATCTGACCCAGGTTAAGGGCAACCTGGAAGCAAGTGATAGCATATAACTTGAACAATTCCTTGACTGGGGTCAGCATGTAAAAATAAGATTTAAATGTATCCAAAGGAAAAGAAGGATGGGCCAGAGGCAAGCAGCTGGGTTACACCCTTTTAGTGGGAGTGCTGCTTCACATGGGCTGGATGCTGCTGTGAAACTGTGGCTTCCTCAAGAGATCTGCTGTGGGTTCAGCCTCTGGTTCTACACAGAAGGAAGCTGATCACAGTTTTATGACAGTTTATTCTCTGGGAGTTCAACAACGTATATTTGGGTTGTTCTCACACATCTTTCTGGTTGATGGGGACTGAATACCCAAACACATCCTGACTGCTGATGTTCCCCCACCTTTGTTCTGTACTGCAAAGCCTTTGGTCCTTCAGCAGAGGACCAAAAAACCAGCTTTGATTCTCTCCTGCTCAGAGGAATGGAGAGTATCAGAAAGCACACTGTCCATTTCTGCTTTGAAATCATTCCAGGTAAGAATGATCTTAGCCTGGGACAAGCTTAAGCAGAAAGAACACCGGGTTTGGGCAATACAGAGGGTGGCTGCATTGTTTGTGATCCTCTGCCCCAGGCAGCATCAGCTCTGGACACAGACTGCCCTGTGATGCAACATAAATTAAGGTAATACTATAAGGTTTAGAAGTGCAAAAGCTCCTGTTAATAAAGACAAGTATGTATATGAATTGTTACTGGACATTTGCCAGAACAACAGGATTCCCTTGAAAAATATTTGGAAATATTGTTCTTGAATTTACAGTTTTCCATAACAATGCACAGCCACATGACATTTACAGTTCCCAAAGGAAAGAGGCAGTTCTGCCTGTGGAAAGGGCACAGGTTGGAACCGGCATTGAAGTAAAATGTCACAGTCCATCATCTGGGTGCCAGGACAATAAACTGAGCAATGCTGAACCAAGAGTGAAGTGAAAAATCAGATGAAGAGGTGGTGGGCCTGCTACATGGAAGAAGGGGCTCATAGTGTGTCCTTGGAGCCCATCAAAGGAAGGTGTGCACCTTGCCCTGGAGCTGGTGCCTCATGGGGTGTGCTGCTTGTGGGGTCTGCAGCCACCTACAAATCATGGCAAAAGCAGCCTCTGCCTCTTCATGTCATCTGAGTGTGGCTTTTGACTGGGTGTGAGGAGGAGGAGAAGGGTCTTTCTGAGTGTGAACACACCTAGAGCCCACTGTGTGCTGGGCAGTCCCACTCCTGCAGAAGGACCATCCTCACAGCAGAACTGCACAATGGACAGGCACCGCTGAAAGGCAGCAAAGACAGCAAAAGGTAGAGGGGGCAAAAAAGTAGCAAAGGGTAGAGCAAAAGGAGCAATTCCCCTAGTCTCAAAGGCAGCTCTTGCTTATTCTATTTCTTGGCCTCATAAGACACTCTTCAGCAGGCAAAAAAATCCCCTTTGTTGTATCTGCATGAAGTTGTTACAAAATGGCAAACTCTTCACACAGTACTTTGTGTAAACAGGGGATTCAAAGAATCAAAAATCCATCCAAGCAGCACCATTCACGTTACAAAAATAACAACAGTGGAAACAAGACAGGCTGAGTGTTTGTGTAGCCTGGTCCTACAGCCAGCTTTTGGGCACAGCCACAGCCCACTGGTGTCAGGAGAGCCTTTTCTTGTGCTTCAGTGGGCTTGGAAACATGCTCAAGAGTTGTGAAACCAGAACTTGAACCACTGCTGGTGCTCACAGGGGGCTGGGGGGTTTATATACCAACAAAACTGAATTTTTAATACCAACAAAGCTGAATTTCAGCACTCCCTTCTGTGCAGGGAAGAAAACAGACCTCTCACTATCCCCCAGTCTTTCCAAAACACTTTATTTCAGAAATCCCATCTTCTCTTAAACACAGCAGTCACACAGCAGGATTGGAAGCAGCAACTCCAAGTTCCACACCAGGTCAGGCTGTGTGTCCCCTGCTCAGGGAATGGGACCCATATAAACATCTCTAAGCTCAACCTAGAGAGCCCTCTCTTCTCTAAACTGGGGTCAGCTCTCAGCATCCTCCATGACAGGTCCTGTGTGATGACAGGGGTTTAGCTTTTGTTGGCTAATTTAGTTAACATGCATTTTTATGTTCAGACATCATTGTTCCAGCTATACCTTAATTTGAACCATATGAGTTTCAGAGCTCTCATCAAAAAGGGATGGTGGTTTTGGTGTGTGTTTCTTTCCTGAGTGCTTGATCTAAAATTCAATTTTAGCAAGGCTATTACCCCTCAGAAACTGAGCTCTGCTGTCTTGTCAGTCAAAGAAAACACACCAGGTAAGAACATGGCTCTGTGTTTTTCACTGTGAGCATAATCTTCAAGTCCAGCCCTCAGCTAATCCCCTTAATTCGTGTGGTCACAAAGAGATCAAGGAGCAGGCACAATTCTAGCTGGCAGCAGTCAAGGACAATCAACATAAGCCTCCTTTGAATTATATAAAACTTTAGGTTTTGTTTTGGGAATCATTATCCTCCTATTTTAAGGTTTCTCTTAGAACACTGGGAATGAAGTATTTACAGAAGGAAGGGTAATAGGTTTCCTTTTTTTGTTGTTTTTTTTTTAAATGTTGCTGATATAGTTTGTGGATTTGCAGTAGGACTAGGATGGAAGGAAAAAAGAGAGGGAAATACCTCTAAAGAGCAAAAAAAAAAAACCAAAAAAAAACCTAAAAAAAAACCCAAACAAAAGAAAAACCAACAAAAATATCTACTTTAAGTCTGCTTTGGGTGACAGGTTGCTGATGTAAGAGGTGATAGAGCATCAGGAAAATAGAAGTACCATGCAGGTTCTGTAATACACAAGAAAAGTTGTCTATTTAAAATGTGAACACCTTCATGCCAAATATATAGTCTGGGTCATTTTTGATGACTTCATCTGATGTCACTTGACTATGTCCCACTATTTCTAAAGCAGGTAAAAAAAAGAGGAGTTCAATGTTTCTGTGAGATATGGGGACATCTGACAGGGACATTTATGCCATCTGAGGACTTTGAGACAGGATAAAAGGACTGTGTGTCTGCTGTTCTGTGTGACTGCTCATGCACATTCTCACATATGCACACATTACATGTATACATAGCACACTAATGGGCAGAGGCAAATTCTGTCTCTCCCTTGCTTATGTCCAGCTCTCCAACTAAACAAATAAGAAAGGTGGAGTGATGGAACTATGTCTGGGCTTAGTGTGCCTGGAGCAGTGTCATCTCACCAGAATATGGCCCTCAGGATGTGGCACAGTTTGGTTGACACATCACAGTCTTACACACACCCACGACAGCTGACTGATCAATTCTCCCCCCAGACATTCTGACTACACACAAAATGGTGCCCACATGAAACAGCACAAGGACTGGAGAGACCAGAACTGTATCTTTCACTCCATGTGATCAAAAGTGAGAGCAAAGCTCGTGGCTGGAGTCTCCCACCACCTGCAAGAGGAGTCTGTTTGTATTCTCTGCAGGTGGAGAATTAAGCACCTCAATGAAATCACCAAGTGAGATGGGACAGATAGAGGTCTTGGAAGATTTTGCAAATTTGTGCAGTTTCCATTTAAAAAAAAATTAAACCTAAAATTTCAAATTACTTGAATGCAAAATTTGAGATAAACACTTAGGCTGAGTTCAAAACATTTATGAACAATTTTTCAGAGATTCACTCTGAGAGATCCTTGTGCACTGTGGACACAAAACCAGAACAAAATAAAAACCTCTTGTGTCTTGAGACAGGGGTTTATGGCCAGGTGAGCTGACTTCAGTGCCTCAAGAGCAAAACTACAAAGGCTGCTCTACTCAGTGTGGAATTAAGATAACTAAATTATGGTTTATTTGTGTTATTATTTATTTTTGTCTAAATATGTGGCTTTTTAAGGACTTTTATATTCCATGTGTGAACACTTTATTTTCAGATTGATGACTTCAAGAGAAGTGTACACAAGACCTTACATAAAGATGAGAATAAAGCCACTGTGCACCAACATTTCAGTTTACCCATAAAGAAAATGTTATCTGTATTCAACAGATAATATTAAAAAAAAAGGAGAACCTTGAGTCACAGAATTTGTAAAAGGCTTGAAGGATACTCATTAGGAAGGATGAGACAAGACATTTCTAATACCATTCCAAAACTAAAGCAAATTAGAAGGGATAGCATCTACCCAGGCTTGAAACAGTGCAAGTGTTTGCACAGACCTCAACACACACAAGTTGAAACTGCTAAATTTCTGACTTGCCAGCATATGTTTCACAAGCTACCAAGTGCAACATGCCTGCACCTTTCCATGGCTTCTCATCACAGCACTGGAGCTGAGTGATCTTTGGTGGTGTGTGGGAATCCCAGAAGCCATCTGGAGCCACCTGCTTGGGATAACCCTCCATGTCTAAATTTTTGAGATCTAATCTGCAAAGCTATCTCAAATTAAATGTTTTGGATTTGGACTTAAAAAGATTTCTTCAACCAAGCTTGAAATAAATTTTTAAACTGAATCCTCAGAAATGGATCTTATTTAGAGCATGATATTTCTTCCCTCTGTTCTTTCAGAATTACAAAACAAACCACTGTCCTTAGGAGACACAGTTTTTTCAGCATGGTTTGCAGGCCCCAGCCCAACTTTCCAGCTCAGGTTGCAAAGACTGAGTCTGGCTTCTCTGCACACTCAAGTCCCATCCTTGGTACCAGCCAGGAATAGTAACCATCAAATGATGATGCTGTTTTTTTCTCCTAAGTGCCAAGAGACTCAACAGCATGTCTGTGTCCTGGGAATTCTGGTATGTGCTGCCTGCAGTGTCTGTTTCTCTCTGTTCCTGCCAAGGGCATGACTTCATTGAACAGTGTGATATTCCAGACAGCACAACACTGAAAATAACACTGGCACTTACCTGAGCTGCCAGTGCCTTCTGATGCACTTCTGGATGGTTTTGGGTGGCTCTGTTTGCTACCTGCTCGTACGGTGACCGAAGGAGGCACGGTGCTGCTGCTGTCCCCACGAATGGTCGAGAGGTCCTGCATGCTGAAGCTCCGTAGCCTCTCAGACAGGGCTCCCTGTCCCTGGCAAAACAAGCAAGTCAATAACACACAGTTAGAGCCAACATTTTGAGACTTTTTGCTCTCTTGCTCATTGGAATCCAGGACAATAGGAAAAGAAAAAAAATTGTGTGGTCCGGTGACCTAGAGATGACAAAAATGTGTTGCTAAAAGGATCATTCCCTCTCTTGGCTCTTCCTTTTGGAGTGGTTCTATGGAAACATCTCTGATTCTTTATTGCAGTGATCTGGGCACAGAGCAGCCTTGGCCATGTGTAAAGGAGCAGGATGTTGCTTTATCTTTCTAGTAGGTACTTTTCTTCACTAGGAATGAGTCAAACAGACGCTTGGCTTCAGAATCACAATTAAATGGCCTGTATCAAAATAACTCCCTTTTAAAGTTAACCATCTATTATGATATTTACCCAGCCACTCTCAGCAATACACAACATTTCCAGAGCACAGAAAATTTGAAAATTTAAAGTAATAAAAAAATATTGTTAAATTCCAAGAAATATAACAATGCTTCTTTTCATGCAGCTTAATGAAGAAATGAAGTAATGCAGAATTTTTCTTTCTTTTTACACTAGTTCTCAATCTGACAACAAAGATATTCCTTGATGGAAGGAATTTAACTGTAAAGGATGGCTTGGTTAAATAACACTTTCCATTAAAATTGCATCCCATCAAAAGGATGACTGTAAGTATTCTGTAACCCTCATACTACACCACAGCCATAAAGTAGGAACACCAGAAAATTCAGTCCATACAGAATCATAGAATTTTTGAGCTACATTAAATGACATTCAGAATATAAATCGTATAACTGATAAAAATTACATTTATGTTTTAACATTTTATTGAGGGGGGAGGATCTGAAAGATACTTCATAGCACACAGTCTTGAAAAAACTACTGAAGTAAACACATTGAGCCTGATTCTAACATTCTTTCTGCAACTGTAAATTAGGAAAAACTCAATGGATGGTTTGACTGAGATGAAATCAGAAAGAAGGCAAATAACAGACAGTAAATATTGTCCTGTTTAACAAAGAGATATGGCAACCTGTAGCAATTCACCCACCACTTTCATCTAGACTTGTATTTGTCCAAGCAGCACAGCCTGACCACTGCCACTGGACTTAGGCTGGGCTGGACCAGAACACATCACTGCTCCCTTCTGGGCTGCAGTTTTGAGTGTCCTGACCCAGGGTGCAGGGCAAGGCCAGTGGAGAGCTCACTCTGGTGCTGGTCTGGCAGAGAGGAAGGACTCATCCTGAACATCCACAATCAAAGGCAAGACTGGATACATTCCTTGCTAAAGTGTTGGGCAACACTGCCTGTCCTCTATGCACTGGCATTGATCCATTGGGAGGGCAAAGCAATAATTTACCTACTGACTTATCAACACCACTTCAGAAATTCTGCATGCACAGTAAAGGAAAATCAGTGCCTCTACGTCATACAAATTCCTCAGCACCTTACTTTTAGGGTGTGTAAGCAGAGAGGGCATCAGGTGCTGATACCTACAGTCACTGTGGCAGTCTGCACTTTTTACATTCAAGAAAAGTGAATTACAGACCAGTAATCTCCAACTTTTCAGTCTGAAGCTTTCTGTACAAGAAAAATGAGTTCAAACTTCCCTCTCAACTCCACATTTAGCTTTCCTGCAGACTCTTACAGAGAAACAGCAGACTTACTTTGCTCTTTCCCACAAGCCTATTCCACTTTTGAAAGTATTATAAATTGATGGGGCTTCTTTGCTGATACACCAAGACATATCATGTTGCTGATTTTATATGCATGGCAGTGGAGTCCTTAGAACTTATGTATTGCTAAACTCTCACCTCTGCCCTTGCATTCTCCAGCCTGGCACAAGAGTTGATGCCTGAATTTTGGCTACTCCTGCCAGTGGCTGAGCCACTCTTGGGCTATGTTCTCACTCCAAGAGGGATGTCCAGTTAATCCTCCTGGGCCAGTGTAAGCTACATTTACTCTGCAAATGTTACTGGGCTGGTAACTGCAGTTGCCTTGCATGGCTGGTCAGCTGGGTGAGATCTCAGCTGCCCAGAGCTCAGTGCAGTTCTGGATGGGTTTTGGAACCTGCACTGAATTCCTGCACAGACACCCTACTCTCAGTGACTGATTCAAAGCCAACACAAGATATCCTACCCTGCAGCCTGATTACAGCAGGCAGATCTCCAGTGACAGCAATCTGACCACTAAATAATATTTTGCTATTGCAGAATGACTGGGCCAGCAAAGCCAGAGGGTTAGCAGCTGATGAACTGTAACTGGAGTGCTGTATTCCTCCCTCACACCCAGCTCAAGTGTCAGCAGGGCTCAGGCTTTCAACCTCCCCCCAGCTGCTCTGCTCAGCCAGCTAACCCAAATTCCATTTCATTCCAGCCAGCAATTTATGTGTGTGGACATGAGTCAGGTTAGAGATGAGATTCGTGTGTCAGACCAACCTGGCAGGGAAGATGACACCAACACATTGAAAATGAAGAAGATGTGTTAATATTCTTGCAGTGCACCTTGTGATATAGCAGCATAGAATGATCAAAGGCCCCAGGAGAGCTTTGAAACAGGGACCTGATTTGTGCCTGTCATCTATGGGTCTGTTACATCACTGTGTAATACAGAGCCCTGAGCACAGACTGAAGCAGCTGAACTAAACAACTTTGACTTTCTCCAGGAAAAAAAGAACTAAAATTGCCGTTTCTTAATTTTTGCTTCAATTTAACCTGACTTTCTAAGCAAAAATAAGGTTTGTTTATAAAACATGTAGTAGCAAAATATTACTATTACTTTTTCTACCATTTTATGAAACAATTTTTCTGAATATCAGAAATGGCAAGAACAGCAAAGGCCTAGGCTGAGTGAAGGCACTGAACACCTGTGAAAACCTGCAGAGTTCCATTTCCTTTCTTTGGCCTTTGTAGGGATAGACTTGATTTATTTGCTCCTAGAATACAGTGTAACACTTACAGTTCTTTCCCAGTTACCACACTTTTACTTGACCCCAAATAGAAAAGTGACAGAAATTACCACAGAAGGGGGATGGTTTCAGAGTAAAATGGAAAATATTGTTTACCAACCTTTATTTCCCTGCCACATAAGCAGCTGGGGTATATGAAATCACAAACACTTGAAAAGCCAGAATGGTGAGGGTTTTCAGAGCTGTGTTTTAGAAATAGAGACTTTATCCAGATGTAATGTTTATTATTCCACAAAAAGACTTATCTTTTATTAGCAAAAGAAAATAACAAGTTAATAGCTTTATTTCTCGACAGAATAAATTTAGCACAGCACATGTTTTGGGCTGTGTTTTGTTAAAACAATCAAGTGGAAGATGAAGAGCAGCTGTTTGGGGGATTTTTGTTTACTGTTGTGGCCATGATCGTGCAGATGCTCTTCCAACTGCTATAGACATGAGAGATATCCCAGGAATTCCAGCACAGAGAGAGGATCCAGCTCCTGAAGCTATGCCCATGCTGCAGGCCAGAGGCATGTTTGCAGCACATCCCCACAGACCTGGGCTAGTTTTATCCTAGAGAGTGTGACAGCAGTAACATCATGACAGTGGCTGTAGTAACACCATTTCACTGTGTCAGCAGAGAAACAGCTCAGTGTTATTACAAAGCCTTCTGAAAATTGTGCCTGGGAGGGCTGTGGGACTGAGGATGACACCACCTCTCTCTCCTCCTCACTGAACACCAACAATTGCCAGGATGATTGTGCTGGCAGTGTGGGACCTGTGTTTTCAAGACTTTAGAGGACACAAGCATGAAATGGTGCTGGAAAACTGAGCTTTAACTCCCCTGGGCACAAGACTCCCTGCCTGGACTCAACTTCTCATGCAGCTTCTCTTCAGACATGGACCACTCCTGTGGGCATGGCACTTCTGCTTTTACAGACAGTGAGTGTGCTAGGCAGTGAGGTTTTGGGGGCCACTGGTGGGAACAGGTGTCTCTCTGTTCTCTGATCACCACGGTGCATCTGTCCCCAAATTCATCTGATCGTGCCCATAGGTGAAGGTACAGCACAAACTGAAAGTGGAGCTCTTCAGGCTTCCTTTGCCTCTTCTACCCCCAGGATCTACCAACCTCACAAGTTCTCTTTTTACAGAGAAGAGCCAGGGCTCAGTGCTACTGAATAGGACAAAAGACAAATACCAAAAAGGAC
The DNA here is from genome assembly GCA_013397555.1 of Urocynchramus pylzowi. NCBI lineage: Eukaryota > Metazoa > Chordata > Aves > Passeriformes > Fringillidae > Urocynchramus > Urocynchramus pylzowi. Next base: position 725,898 of record VZRH01001687.1, on the reverse strand, counting down.
ATGGTAATATCACTGCCCAGTCACTGCTATCACTTGATATCAACCTTATTTAGATTCATGACTGCACCAACAGTTTGAGGGCATTGGCCACCAAGACAAGCTGCAGAAGCTCATTTGTGATTCTAAGTGAAATTAAAGCTCCCATCCACATGGCATAGTAATTAATCTAAAACTAATTTAGGTATATCTGCCTAATTTGGTCAAAATGACAGTAGTATAGACATTCCTTCCTCACCCACACCTAGCATATTTTCTCCTTTTTGCTTTAAAGACTATGACAAAACAGTATTAAAACACTGAGCTTCCAGAGCCAGCAACCTGCACATTGCCTTCCTCTTCATGGTGCAGACATCACCATCATCATCTCCAAAAACAAACATCAACCTCTCTGGGTACAGAGCTCAAACACTGATGCAACCAGAATTTGCCTGGAAGGATCAGAAATACTTTCAAAAAACTGACATCTGCATTATGACAAGCACTGTAAAAGGCACTCCATCAGAAAGAGCTGGAACTGTCTTAATTTCTTTCACCACTTTATAATCAGTCTCTGCATTCCCATTTGAACTAAAACTTTTTAGAGGAAGATGCATTTAGGAATCTGGGAAAAACTGGGTTTACATTCAGTGGAATTATTCACTATAAATACTTCATGTATGCAGGTAGCTAAAGCTAAAGTACATAAAATTAAGCACATAATCAGAAAACTTGCAATTTATGTATCAGTCCCATTAAATATGATCTAACTATAAACAAATAACAGTGTCTAGATTTTATCATTCCTTCAGTCTGAAAATATGAAAGAATTCTGTAAACATTATTTAGGCTTCAAAATACCTCTAATAGCTACAAATTCCATTTTGCAGCTGTGGAAACTATGACACAGCATGACAAATCAGGAACCCAAAATTGCCAAGTCACAAAAGAGAAGCTTTTAATACAATCAGTGTTAATGCAGGATGGCACCTCCTGGCCTTTTGCCTCTTAGGATCAGCAGTTAATGGACAAGCAAGGGAAACACTAAGTCACACTCAGCACACTTCCAGCACAATCCTCAATCTGTTAATGTTCTCCTCTCTTTTTGCTGTAACTGTGATTAGCAGTTCTCCCCCACAGATGTCTGCATGCACGTTGCAGCCTCCATCCTGCCAGAACTACAAGGTGTAGAGCACGTCCCCAGGATGCCAGCTGGGGCCATGGTGTCAGCAGGTCTGCCCCAACCACACCTGTCAGAGATCCTCCAAAAGCTCCACTGCAACCCCAACCATCCTCACAGGGATCACAGCAGAGGGAGAGAGGCTCCCTTCATCCATTAGTGAGAACACAACAGCAAACACAGCAGCTTGGCCCAGCAATCAGCAGCAATCAGCCCAGTTAAATGAGTGTTCCATGTAAAAGCTCCCTGCCTGGAGCTGGAATCTCTTGGACTGCCAGCAGAGGAATTGGAAGGCAATTTGCTGATGAGATCAAGGACAGGCTTTTAAAGCTCAGCACGCAGGATCTACCCACTGGAAGCAGAGCAGACAGCATTTGGCCTCAGACCAATCTCAGCTGAAAACAGTCCAAACCAGTCTAACAACTAGTCTAACAACTAGTCTAACAGGGAGCAGACATTAGTTAGGGGTTAGTAAAAGCACTCAGCAGATTACCTGCCCTTTTTTCTGGTCCCAATACAAGTGTAAATGGAGTAGCTGAGAGACCTAGCAAAGGGAAAAAAGAGAGCCATTGTGGCAACACACATAAAAGCTTTGAGAATAAGATCTATTTGAAGCATAAGTAATTGAGGTGAGACATGAGCATGACACTGGGCACCATGTGCAGGGACTCACGTACACATAAAAAGCAGGGACACCCACCTGTGGACTACACCTCTGAACATAGGTCCTCCCTTCCTCAGCTTCCCCAGAGAGATGGAGAAACCACTCCATAACCCCAGCTGACAAGGTGTCACCTAACATGTGTTTTTAAAGAGTAAAGCAAATTATAAACACAATGGGCTGCTACTCCACTCCTTGCACTTGATTGATGCTTCCCACTGGAGAAATCCCCAGTGGAAGGCCTAATGACTAAATTAGGCACAGGATTATGTGAGGGACACGTGGCAGTCATTTTAGTGCTGGTGACTGACAGTTCTCCTGAGCAGTAGGGTGACAGTGGGGAATTACTCACAGCAGTGAGCAGGAGTTTGCACACAGAAGCTTCCTTATGTCTGGCTGCAGGCAGGCCTTGAGCAGAACCATCAGCTTTATGGTCTGAGCACAGGAATGAGTGAAGAAGTAAATTGCTTCAGCCATCATATGAACACAGACATCCTACAAGCAATATCCTTATTTATGGCCAGGGCCTGCGTGCCATGTCTAGTCTTGAAGAGCTACCTGTTTGGAAATGTCAGGCAGTAATAAAGACTCAAAGGGAAGCCAGCTGACGTTAATGTTGATGGTGGAAACATAATTTCATCCACCCTTTTTGTTTGTGTAGTTAATTTCCTCTCCAGAGAACTCTTTGTTATTGTTTCTCCCACACTAGTCTCTCTGTAAAAATTTTTTTTTTGGTTCTGCTTTCCTGTGCATTCAGTGAGTGTTGTTTGCTTGTTGGAGACACCAACCAAACAGCCAACATGAAAGAGAAACTGGAAAGAGTTAACTGAATTGTAGCTCAAACAGCACTGGGATTCTACAGATTTGTGAAAAACAGATTCTTAAAGACTTCTGAATAAAAGCTGCATCACATGTGACAAGAATACCTCGCAAAATACTGTAATCAGTGGCATACTACTATATATTTTAAGAAAGCCATTTGTTGTTCCTCTTTATTGGCATAAAATAACTCCAAGATCTTTGATTTTGGATCCCAAACGGAGATCCTTTTTAAAAGAAGCTACTTTCAACAAGCTCAGCCCCACTGAGATAACAGCAAAGTGTCCCCAAAGGCTTCTCAAACTGTGAACTCTAATTCACTCCTGACCTCTGCAGCTCTAGGCCTTGTTACTGATGAGGGCACATGATGTGGCCATCACATCTGTGCTAAGCAGATTGGCCAGAACTGTGCTCCCATAGGTTTGCTCAGCAAAGGAGCACTCTCCCTCTGAGCATTGGGATCTAATCATTACAAAGAGGCTTTATCAAGCATCTTAAGGGAAAGGATGCTCCCCAACCCCCTGCCTCCCTCTCCCAATTCAAGTAGAAGTGCAGTTCTCCACTGTTATGTCACAAAAGGCAGCATGTCTCTCCCACACAAGTATTTTTCTCCCAGTTTCCACAGTAAATAGGTCTAAAATCACATGGTAAATTAGGGATCTAAATATTGATTTTCAGGCAATTGCACTGGCTACACCAGCTGGACACTAGAAATTACTTAGAAGATGCTGTTTGTCTAAAGAGGATAAAGCCTAAATCATCACCAGCATTTCCTCCCAGTGTCCTGGTTTAAAAAAACAGAAATGCACTGAAAAACTCCCTGTTAAATTTCTTGGGCTAAAGGGCCTTAAGGTTATGAAGCTATAACCCTCCAGGGGAAGGTGAGCCCAGAGGTGGAAACAGAAATGAATACAATAGAAATGCCAGCCCAGACAGGTGGTTTGGGAGCTGCTGAGGCTGCACTCCTGGGCATTAGTTAAGCAGGTGGATGCACATCCTGAACCTTCTGCCTGTGTGCATGCCTGCTCCTTTGAACAATATGAGCAGTGACTGCTGGCTCCCCACGAGCCACATTCCCCACGCATGAGAGGCTCCTGGACTGTTTCTCAGACTTATTAGGCACAAATGGGCTTTTCACTGACACCAGTCATGTGTGCCTGCTCCCTCCACCTCCTTTATCTTCTCCTGCCAAGGCTCTGCACCCACTGCCAGCACCACGCTGTGCCCCACTCCCCTGTGCAAAAGCGGGCACGCAATGGGCCACGGCAGCAGCTGCTCTGCCACCTCACCTACAGCAGGGCAGGGGAAAGGCAGGGAAGGTACATGATCAGAAACCTCTGGAGTACACTGATCTGCTGGCAGTGGGATGTTTTCTCCAAATCTCCTTTGAAAAGCAGAGTTCAGGCTGTAACTTGGGGATGGTTAAGTGGTTGGGAGCAGGATTTGTCTTCAGGTGGGGAAAGATGCGGGTCTGTTTGGCGGAATTGGTTTGTTCAGAGTGGGGAAAAAGGATACAGCCAAAAAGGATCTGGGAAACCCAGGAGCTTGAAAGAGAGAGTGAGAGAGCTGGGGGAGAGTGTAAAACTGGTGATGTGTGGGTTGTAGAAAGTCAGGAGGCAATGGCAGGGCTGGGCAGGCTTCTGGGAAAGCAAGCAGGGATAGAGGAGTTGGGGACTGGGACATGGCAAAGCAGCAGGTGGTAGCAGGCTCAGGGTGACAGGTGAAGGATAAGTGCTGGGAGTGTGGTGACAGCAAGGGAGAACATACAAGTGTGCTGGAGAAGGCTGCTGCTGCTTCCAAACCAGTAGAGCCTCTCCTTGCTGCAGCCATGTGTGTCCCAGCTGCTTACACTGAAACCTGACTGGTGGCAGTGAAAAGCCCACTTATGGCCAGGATCCTGATGGATGCACTGCCTGGCCAAGGCCTTGCAGCAGCCCCATGACTGGGGCTGTAACAGCCCTGCTGCTGCTGTTCCCTTCTGCTGTGACCCAAAAGCAAGCTTGTTTTCTCTCCACCAAGGTGAGCTGGAAAGATGGTGGTGGTCAGGGCTCTTCAGGAAAGGAAATGGCTGAATTAGCTGGAACTAATTGAAAACACACAAAGAGCAGCAGGATTTACTGCCTGTTCATTTAATCCTACCACTTAGGACTGACCCATTGAAGTCACCACATGTGACAGAATCACCAAGTGATGAGGACAGGATTAGAGCCCCAAATGAGATTATGCTCCTTGGTGGGGGATGTGAGCTGCTAGGAGCAGGGAAAAAATCTGTGTTGAGCACCTAGCAGGGGTAATAAACCAGATATCCAACATTCTGTTTGCCTAGTGAGCATCAAAAATAGACTCTCCAGAGAGAGAGAAAACACCCAAGTGAGCCAGCTGGGCAGACCCAGGGTGCTTGGGACACTGACAGCTCCTCAGCCTGTAAAATGAACTGGCACAGGTTTGTGCCAGCATTAGCACAACTGTGGCTTCACAGCAAAACAGAGCAGGGGCAAGGAGCAGGAGGAGGGGGAAGGACAAGCCTGTAGCTGGCTAACTGAAACCATAGAGTATTTAAGATAAAAAAGGGAAAGGGACAGGGGATCAGAGGCAAGGAAGGTGTGGCTGTGCACAGCTTGCCTTAGCCTGCAGTAAATATATAAGCAGCAGCCTGTCACACACAAATGGTAATCAAAGAGGCAGATGCATTGTGCTGCATGAATAAAAAGATTATGGGTAAAAAGGATGGATTAAAAAATATGATGGACAAAAAGAATGGATAAGAAAAAATATGATGGATGAAAAGAATTAAAAGATGGGCCTTGCCCAAAGATCTTATCATGAAAGACAAAAGACCATGATGGATAACAGGTCAGACAGAAAGGAGAGGACAGGGCTAGGCACAGCATGAGAAATGTTCTCCAGGTATAGGAGGAGCCTTTAGATTTCAGCTAATTTACTGAAAACAGATCTGTACCAAGTCCCTTTTCAGCCCAGCAGCTCACTGTGTATTGCCATTATGTGAAATTTATTTGCAAAGCCTGAAGGTCCATTTCTGCATACAAAAGCATCTTTTCCTCACCCAGTAATCCAAGTGAAACAGTAAATAATCTTCACAGTCACTTGCTGGTAAAAGCCATGTTTTCCATGGAAGCTGCAGGAGCTCAGTGCTACTGAATAAATCATCATCTCTATAGGTTCCAATTTTAACACAATCCTTTAAAGGCTGAAACCAAATGAATGGCTCATTTTCCCATCTACACTCAACACTTAGCACGGTCTAGCTGGATACCCTTAAATCTTGGCATTGGAAAAGCCATGATAAGCCTTAGAAATAGTATCCTCTTTCCTCCTGCCCTGGAAACTTCCCCCTAAGGACAGCACTGCAGTCTGGTGTAGCATCTGTCTGCTCAAAGTGTTTTCCAGATAATTAGTCATTTAAACTTCTCTCACACAGGATAATCTGGCTCACTTATACCTTCTCAAGTCAGCAAGGAAGGATGTTGACACGTAGTTGACAGCAGCTGAAAACCAGGGCAACAGAAACGGTTCCCACGCCTGCCTGTTGTACCACTCCTCCCTGGGAAACAACTCCCTCCTCAGCAGCAGGGACAGCGACACGGTGACAGCTCCACACCCACCCAATCACATCCTGAATACCTGAGGAACCCCAGCTCAGCACCCTGCACTGCAGCACACCAGGCTGTAACTCACACCAGGCAGCTCTCCCTGCCAGAACAGCGGCACATTCCGTCTCAGAAGGGCAAGGGACAGAAGCTGCTTTAACCATCCCTGGATATTACACTGGGAACAGATTGGGGTGTGCTTCCATGGACAGCACAGCTAATCTGTCTGCTTCCCAAGACCAGGAAGGGATGATCTTGCTTTCCTTTCCTCTGGCCATGCTCCTCACAATGCAGTTCAATCCCTTTCCTTATGCTGGCTCAGCCACTTGAGATAAGTTTGTGGGCTCAAAAGAACATACGCTGTTCTTTTTCTTTCAGGATTAACTTTCTGATAGATTAGAGATAACCTGAGGAGATCCAAAATGCTGGTGCACACTGGGAGCTGGAGCACTACCCCATTTTGCAGGAGGAGAGCTGTCAGATCAGCTCACACACTCTGTTGGATCTGCACAGAAACAAGCAACTTGCTGCAGGCCACAAGCCAAAGTAGTGAAGGAAGCCAGGGGTCCTATTTTTTCCTCATACAAATTCAGAGTAATTTAAATGTCAAGACTGAAGGAAATACTTAAACAGTCCTTGCTTTGTTGTAAAAATCAATCAATCTATTCAATAACAACCTCTCAATCTTATTAACAAATCATTTTCCCCTCCCCAATGTAGTGTGCAAGAAAGACTCTTCTGGCCCATTTACAGGTTGCAATGTCTTAATATCTTGAGTTTTCTCTCAAGTTGTGTTGGCAGATGTGCACTACAATAATACCACACGAGTCACAGAGTTGTTTTCTTCCACCACTGAATGGGGAGTTTCATCAACTGAAAAACAACAACTTCCTTGTACCATGGAGACTCTTCCCTCTTCTCCCCACTGCAACTGGAGCCACATTTTAAGGCAGAGAGATTCTTAAAAAAAAACACCAGCAAAGTGGAACAGTGGGAAGGAAAACTATGGTGCTGACTGTTCATTCCAGTTGAACAGCTGATGCAGACACTGTTGCAGTCCTAATGGAGGAACAGGTTGGCACTGTGGGTTTGGGTTACTGTTGAGCTTCTCATATTCAGGAGCTACCTAGACAGGAGGCAGAATTCCTTTGAGATTCACACATAGTTTCTCACTGTGTCCTAAAAACAGCTCTAGCACAGACAGTCTGCAGCACCTTGTAGGAAGGGGCTCAGAGCAAAGGCAGTGCTGCAAAACTGGCATTCCTAGAGCCTATTTATGTCCCCAGTGTGACTTCTTCAGGCTTACATGGCAGCAGCAAAAGTGTTAAGTGTCCTGTAGGCATCACAAAGATGTTATTTCATTGGGCATATGATACACAGCACTGCCCTAGCTCCATGTTTATCCCAGGTTTCAGTCCAAATTTGGTTTATTTCACAGTCCCTGGGTTAGAAGAGTCTCCCTACTGAAGAACAACAGCTCAGGAGAAGACAGGCCCGACAACATAGTCTGCACAATGCTAGGCAGGGAAAAAGGAGACAATTTTTGGGTTTAGCATATCCTTGTGATCCCATGAGCATGGCACACCCTTTGGGCTCTCCCCTTCTGTAATACCTTGCTTTCAACAGGCTTTATAAGCTTTATGGTATTTGGCCTCCCAAGGATACATTATGCATTTTTGCAGGAAGTAGGGCCAAGACATACTAAAGTGATGTGCCTTAGGTCATAGGAAAAGCATTTGGCAGAGGAAAATAACTTCCTTCAACTCCCATTCTCGTGTTGTTCCTACTACCAGTACCCTCCTTATCCATATGTTTCTAACTATCCTTTTGCAACAGGCATGGTAGCCAAGTGTCACCCCCTAAACACGCTGTGCACATCGACTCTAAGCCATAATAGCCCATGGCCAGAGGGCAGGACCCCAAAATACAATTATCAAGTCCTTGCAGCTTTTATGCAAGAAAAGGAACAACAGATAACAGCTATTTTCTGGGTTTGGCTCTAAGCCAGGAAGAGAGCATGGGATACACCCCTTAGTAGATATTGTATGAGACCCCACATCCAATATCTACTCATCCTCCAAAAGCAACTAATGGCACTTCCTAGTCACTCTTACATAACATCTCAGCAGAGAATTATACACCACTTATGTCATGTGTTTGCCTTGCAGAAGAACTTTTAGCCTTCATGAACTTCATTTCCTTTTCTGTCACTACACAAAATTATAGGTCACTATACAAAGTAATGAGAGAACCCCTACCCCCACCATCTCTCCCCCTCCACACTGTGGCTGCTGCTGGCAGTGGATGCAGAGAAGATGTTAATGAGTCACCAAGTCACCATGCTGAGCTGCACCTTTACCTTTGAAGCTGCCATGACAGCTGCTGTGGCTGCAACGTTCAGCCCCCGCTTCCCAAAGTGCACAAGGGCATCGTAGCTCCGGTCTTTTGCCTGGATGAGGCAGTCATCGATCTCCTGTCAGAGCAGAACACAAAACAAACAATTAAAAAGCACAACAAGGACAAGTTCAGGCTTATGCTCCCAGCCTCAAACACTTGGCAGAGTCAGGTCATACTTTATGGAGGTAGGTGTCCTCCAAGTCCTCCACTGTGGCTGGAAAGAAGTTTACAGCCAACATTTGCAAAGAGGAAAAGTTTGCTGGGGGGCAGTAACTCCCATTTCAGGATTGGGGAACTCTTTATTCTACAAATGGACAATTGGGACCCAAAGTTGGGGTCCTGAAAGCAAGAGAAATCTGCCTGAACAACATGAACTGATAGCCATTTGCAAATTGCGCACTCCAAAGACAAATGGGATTGCTTCATTGTTAAAAATAATCATATGATGACACTGGGCAGCTGAAGCTGCACTGCCCTGTGTCCAGGACAGGTGGCTTCAGAAATATCTGGGATATCTCTGCACATCACAGCAGAGCCCAGCTTCAGATGCCCATGGAATTGGTAGGCCCAGAGTTTATGGACTTTGATGCTGCTCAATATTCAGTGAAACAGTTCAGGAGGTTTCTGCCCTTATTGTCCCTCCCTCAGGACACTGGGGTCTGGATGACAATGATAGCAATGACTTCCAGTACTCAGCTGGGTTAGTAGGGCCTGGAGGCTGTGAGGAGCTGCTGGCTGCTCTCCCTATTCCCTGTAGGTAAGAGCAGGCAACTCAAAATGCATGAGCCCTACTTGGGAGAGGAACAAGCAGAAGCAGAGACAAGGGACTGATTCCCACTGTCCTTCTTGGACAGGACTGAGATCCAACTGCTCCTTCACTGCCTGTGGCTAAAGGGAGAGCTTTCATTTCCAAGTTGCCAGTGCAGGAAACAGTTACTCACTCAGCACTTTTCATGTTGGTATGTGACAATAGCTGTTGGTCCATTTGTTCTCATGAGCCAAATGGATCTGCCTGACAGTGTCCCATTCACAGCCATAGGAATCTCCCAGGCAGGGAAATGATCCAAGCTGTAATGTCCCCCTCCCAAAATTAGCATCTTTAATTTGAGCAAGACATTTTTAATCTCAACACTCTACATGCCTTTTTTCACCACTCTACACAGCCAGGCATGTGCTTGCTAAGCCCATTTTAGACTGCCTGGGCTGTTTGTCTCATTGCTGTACAATGTTTTAGGCAGAACAAAGTTGAGGAGTCCTGGCTGCCAGACCAAGTTTCTCTGTTTGTTATATCCAGCCACAACAGAACACTCCAGCTATAATCAGCCAGTACATGCAAAGCAGCTCAGAAGGTATTTTTATACCCCTCCCTCCCACCTTCTCAACTGCACCAAAATGAGTTAATAAATGTGAGAGCACTGAACAGATGCCAGTATTTAAAAACACAACAACCACAAAGAACAAAAACACCAACCAAAAAGAGGGGATCAAATGATGAAGAGAATCAGCAACTCCCAATCCCTCAATGAAAATGAATGATCCAGGGAAAGGAATAAACACATCATAGTTCTGTTCCACCCAGAGAGGACCCAGGCACCTTTTTACCTTTTCTTTTGAAGACAGAGTTGGATGAACAAATTTTCTGTACAGGAGGCTGGATCCTTTTGTGTATGGAGACAGCAGCCAAGCTACAAAAGCTATTTTGAGTTCATAGTAGAATGGAAACCTAGAAGAAAAAGAGGGTTACTGTCTGCTCCCAATTTAACCACTGCCTTTAATTAGAGATGCTCAGTACAGGTAGGGATTTGCCAGCCTAGCTCAAAGCAGCTTTTGCTTACCAAAAAATCTAAGGATTAAATCGTATTGGCTCAGTTTTGAGCACATCTCAATGACACATGTGGGGTGAATCTTTACTTGGTTATCAGGACCATTATTTAATGGTCTGGAAGAGACTCTGATGTGTGATAAGAGGATCTTTCTATATGCAAAGATCACAGGTGCTGCCTTCACAGTATCCCCAGTCAATGAAAGCAAAGACCAAGCCAGCAAACCAATATTTCATTGATATGTATATATGCACTTTCCATCTCCCTGCCTCTCAGCTTTTAAGCTAACACTTACATGACTGAAACTGAAATACAAGAACCTTTGTTGTCCAAGCAACATAAAGGTGCAGTTCCACACTGACTTTCAGGTAGGGCTACAAAATATGGAGGACATTAACAACAGGACATGCTTTAACTGTAACAAGCAGCCAGGGACATCCTGAGATTAAATTATCCAGACTCTTTTCTGGAGGACAGAGCCCAGAGCTCAAGACTGGCCACCCAGCAGCATCTTCATGTGGGCAGGCATATTGCTGCCAGCAGTGTGATGAGCAATTGTTACTCTCTGCAAGCAAGAGCAGTGCAGAGACCTGTGATGGCTGTGGACCAGGCCAGCTGGACCCAGACAGGCTCCTGCTGTGCCACACAGTGCTGTCACTGAGCCAGCTGGGCCAGCCAGCACCCAGGTCTGACACCATGGGCCTCTGCAATGCTCTACTCTGAGCATGGATGTGCCAGGTTGATCTCCCACCTCACTGAGGATCTCTACAGCACACTTGATTTCACAGGCTGGATGAGCCCTCTGCCATTTTTCTTGACAGACCCACAGAATTCATCCTCCAAAAAACCCACAAAGCTCCAGATGAACACAGGAGAGGTAGATCTGCATGCAAATTAGATGGGCATTAATGTCTTTTATCTCCTTTTCAACAGATCTGACATGTTGCCAAGTTCTCCCGATTTCCTTCCTCTGGAGGACTCACTCAAGGCATGCAGTGCTGTGCAGGAATAGGCTGTAAGGGCCATGCACTACAGTTACATTTTTATCCTAAAGTCTACTGATCTCACTGGTTTCTGGTAGAAAGGCTTTATTATAAAGGGCAACCAAACAACAAACACTTCCAAACCTGAGCATCCAAAAAACACTGAAACTGATAAATGGGCATTTATGTGCTCTTGTCCTGACAGAGGTCACCAGGAATCCTTCCACTGGCACCAGAGAGCCACATCAGTGTTGGCTGTCATTGTCCTCCATCAAACCAGAAACCCAGCCTAACCAGGAATGTGCCAGGCAAAACATCCCAGGAACAACCACCCACACAGCAACCTACAAAGTCTTGTGCTGCAGGGCTGTTTGTACCTGATCCACAGTCTGTGTATTTACTGTAGGATACAGCCAGGCAAGTCTAAAACTCAGCCTGTAGCTAAATCAACTGTTATTTATGTGATGACCTCTGCAGCATCCAACTGAGCAGTCAGCTGTGCCTCTCTGACAGGCAGGGCCTGAGACTCCAGTAATGATTTCCCACTAATGAGATACCACTGAGCCTTTCCACTTCTTTCTTTTTTCTGTGACAGCACTGAGAAAGGAAGCATGTCTCCTGCAGACAAAAAGCCTCTATGCACTTGAAGCTGCTGAACCCCTGTACAGGAGTCAGTGCACCTTGGTGTGCCATTTTTCCCCTTGTAAACATTTCCATTTTCTTTTCATCTCATGCCAAAGAGCCTCTCCCCTCTGGTGCTTACCAGCAAAGAAAGATATCCGTGAACGTCTCTGCTGTCGTGAAGAGCGCGAATATGATCCAGTACATCATCCATTTGACCTGGTAAACAAAAACAGTCTCAAACTATCTCTTACAGGCACAAGTGCACAGAATAACTCTCATAGGAAAAGAAATTCTTACCCCCTCACCCTCCCCATTGTGTATTTAGCAATTACTGTGGAGTTGAAGGTGCCAGCTTGCCCCACTTCAGCACATAAGACGTGTCAGATTTACACAGCCCTCGGGAAGGTGACTGTGGCCTTTAGGACTGGTCTCAGGAAAGAAGAGCAGCCTGACTCTGTCCTTACAGAAACTCCACTGGCCAGTAGAGCATGACAGCCATATCCCAGGACATTAAAAATCTCACTTGGCTCATTTTAATAGCAAATGTTAATATAAGGTTGTTGGCTAAACTCCAGTTAAGACAAAATGTAATTACTTACTTAATACCTATAGCCAGGAAAAGGTAAAGAGGCAACTGCCCATCTCATAATTCAGGGCTCAGGAGCACAATCAACTCACCACAACTTACTGACTCAGTGGGCAGCCCTGGAGTGGCTGTGCCTGCTCCCACCCATACCCAGTGCAGTGACAAGGGCAAGGGCAATAGTTTAAATCCCTTGCTTTGGGCTTAGGGGGGAGTGTTTTACCTCACACTGGTAGTGAGAGCATGTGCTGTGCTGTCTCTGTTCAGCTAGAGACAAACTCCACTGTCAGGGATGATGGTTTCCTTTGGGCTGACAGCAAGAGAGTCTTTGGGGATGGTGGCTTGGCCAGATAAACTGTAGTACCTCAAGTAATTTAGGAATTTGGAAATTTTTGTCACTGAGCACTAAATGGCATCTAAAAGCACAGCTCAACTATTCTGAAGTATGTAGTATTGAGTCTTCTTAGGATGGAAAAAGATGGTGAGACAAAGGTTGTTAATTTAACTGACAACAGTTGTTTAATTAGGTGTATTTGAAAATGGAGATCCCTAAGCAGCTTTGCTGGAATGTTAGAAAGCTTAAGGAAATAAAACCCATGAAAATCCATGAAAATCTATTATTAGAGAATTGGACCATGTTAGCTAAGGCTGGCACAATTGCAATAGGCTAAGGAAAGTTTGGAGGAAAGACAGTACAAGAGAGATACCTACACCAGGTGCTGCTCTGGGGAATGGAAAATGGAGGTGTCAATAAATCTGGATCTCACCAGCTTGGAAATGATATCCCCAGTACTGATAGTCTCCATCTCCCTGTAGGTACTGGAATTATTCCCTGAGCACCTGTCACTTGCTACATAACTGCTCTCCTGGGATTTATATTTATGTGCATATTTATATCTATATGTAGTGTTACAACAATAATGGCACTGCCAAATGCCTGAGAGCATCATCTTCCTAGTGCAGCTTCTGCCAGACTTCTTATGTAACTGTGACTCCTCAGAGCCTCAGTGCCAACACGGCTCTCTCACTTAGACATTACTGCCAGCAAAACTTTTAAACACAAACCAAGACCTGGTGTGGATGGGCTTGGATCAGCCTAAAGCATTCATTAAAATTATTATTACCAAGCAGAATAAAATAACTTTAGAGTGATGTAAGTTTTGATTAATAAGTGAAGGTTCCTCCTTTGTCAGTGTAAATTATTACTTCATTTATTATATTTTTTAATCAGGCCTTAATGGATACCTTGCCACAACTGCTGTGTTTAACTGAAATAAATTGTAAGGGCAGACCAGGTCTTAGATCAGCTGTTCTCACATTTGCGTCACAACCACAAGTGTCTGATGTGAGTTCCTCTTTTACAATTACATTTCCAGCAGGAATTGGACACTTCAACAAAATACCTTCCTGTAAGGGATTATGGAAACATTAAGTATCAGTGGCAGATACTGCTTGGAGATGCTTGTGCACATCTTCAGCATTTTCAGGCAAAGAGGCCCTGAGAAGCACAGCTGTGCAAGAGCTGCAGAGGCACCTTACCTTAAGTATCTGCTGTGTTCTGCAACACTTATGATTCTCAAAATACCCAAAACCATTTTCTGAAGGAGGGAAATTATGAACAAAGCTCTTAGCAGCCACAGTGAGTCCCAGATTGAGTTTTCACTAAAGATTTAATGGGATAGACATGTATGCTGTTATCCAGATGAGAAAATGGGCTTGTCATCCCTGGGATCTTGAGAGGATTGAAGAGTCAAGATCTGGAGGCTGAGCTGGGTTCAATGAAGTTAAAAGAGCTCAGGTTATGAAGGGCACTGCAAATCCTACAGGACCCCAACAGCATCCAAGTGCTTTTGATTCTCCCTCATTTCACTTTCCCTGATGGCCCCACATGCCTTTAGAAACCAGGGCCCAGGGCAGATTTTTCAGAAAAATGGAAAAAAGAGAGCACGCCCAGCTTCCAGACCTGCCTGTAAATAGGTCGCTCTGCAAGGAAGGATGTTTCTGTCTGAGGATTCAGTCATATGTACTTCTAGTTTCCTCCTCTTATCCTTGTTTTGAATGAGCAGTTAAAGCTTCAAGGCTTTTTGAAAAGGCTTTGATTTATGCTGCTCTTCAGAAACAAAGAGCACACAAAGCTCTGGATGCCAAATGCCTTTTAAGTCGGCTGTGTATCTCACCACCAGAGGAGCAGCACGCATTTGTCAAGGAGCACATCAGCTCTGCACTGGAGCCAGAAGCACAAACCCAAGTCTCATTTGTGCCCAGAAATCAACCAGTCCACCTTCAGGCCAGGCTGCCCCTTGCACTGCTTTATGAGCTTTCCCAGAACACAGACAACACCTTTGCAATGTGGTGAGGAGCAATCTTAGAAAACAACCCCCCAGCACAGCCACAAACCTCATTACTCACATATTCTTTGATGTCCTTTGATTTCACGGCTTTGTAAGAATAATATGCAGGGTAAAGTGTGCCAAATATAAGCCTGGAAAAAACAAACAAACAATAAACGGATTAAATTGATTTCCTGTCACAGGGAAAGATTTTTTTCCCCTGTGTTTTAAATGTGGTTTTTGCACTGGTAAAAGGTGTTAGGATTTGATTTAAGCTTGAGTGCACTAAGTACAGCATAGGAGTGATTTTGCATCACTGAATTCAGAGCAGCTATTACCAGTGACTTGAATGAAGAGCAGAGATTCAGGCTGATTTTCCTTTTGCAATGGTTTCCAAAGCTGTACCTTATGAGTTACAAAAAAAACAAAATAACCAAACCAAACAAAAAAGGCCACCACCACACTTTCTGATGGAGATTTAAAGTCTGATCTTGAAGCAATCTACTGCAACACTAGGAATAGGGGAGTATTGCTTTCAGAGAGAGAATTATTTGTCTAAAATCCCTTCCACCTCTATTCAGTACTCTGAAAAGCTGGCAGATAATAAAGCAGGATCCAGGTTCTGCTGGTGCAAGGGTATGGGTGCCTTATCCTACATTAAACCTGATACAGAGAAGAAGCTTGCACTGTTCAATAAAGTCAATTTGGGCTCATGAAAGGAGAAGGAATCTGCCCACCAAGATATGACAACATGATCAGGCCTAAAAGTCTTAGCTCTGCTGCTCTTTCAGAGAGCTTCCTTTCATTTTCAAGTCTGAAAGGGATGCTGTCAGCTTCAAGATTTCATGTAAGAAAGAAACAAGGATCTGCAAGTTAAAAATAGCACTACTGAGAAAAAAAACGTGGAGAATTTTTTATACTGGGTTCTCTCTGCATCACTGCCTACATGCTTATTCACTTGGATTATTCTGGACGTAAGCATAGGCTTGTCAAAACCACTTTGCCCTGCCCAGGTTTCAGTCAGTTTTACTCAAAGCAGGAGGATGATGCTGCAAAGTCTAAATTTAATAGATTGCAGGGTAATGTTTATTGGCTTGCAATGACCCATCTTTCCGTTGAAGCTTTTGCTTTAAATTCACACAAATGTTTCCTCTGCTCCTGGGAATGAAAATGATCAATGTTTCAATCCCTAATTGTGGAGCCACATGGACCTGCAGTCATCTTTTTGCACCCTGCCAGCAGTGTCTGAGTGCCGAGGGACTTGTAATTACAGTCAAGTCCATGATGTGTATAAGACATTAAAAATTAACACTCTGGGATATGGTGCACCATCGTACTTCCCAGAGCTCAGGAAGGCATTTAGGAAAGAATGGGGTGAGCCAGCACACATCTTGATTTCCAAAGCAGTGACTGAAGGCAATTTGCCTGCTATTCATCAAGCTCACTGTAGCATGGCTTAGCAGAACCTGAAGCACAATGCAGACTTCAGGAAAGCAGCTACTGACTGAGGAGATTCAACATTTAACAGAGGCTTCACACTGGTGTCAAAAAGCTTTGCTGGAAGCAGTCAGCTCCGAACCTATTTCACTCAGAGGGGCTTGTGCTACCTGCAAGGATCAGATACAGACACTCAGAAAGATCCTGGGAAACCAAAAGCGTTTTTGTCCCTTGCAGTATCCCACCAAACAGCAACATGGGTTAAAGCAAGGATGAACACACACACAATGGCTTGATCCTGCTCTCACTGAGATATAATAACAAATATTCCAAGTTCAGTGGTAGCAGGACCTAATCCAAAGAAGGTAGAGTTCACAAAAGGAAGAAAGCTACAATATTCAGAAAATAACAGCTGAGCACATGAAAAATATTTTTGGCTCTCCTTATAAAAAGCACTGCAATGCTGTTCTTCCTTCTTAGCCTAGGCTGGCTGCTATCTCACACTTTTATTTCCTGCAAATAATCACTGAATGATTGATATTCATTTCCTCAGTTTGTGCTGGTAACAGAAAGTCACTGGATCCTGAAGAAGCAAATGGTTTATAGGAATACCAGAAAATAATTAGTTACAGACAATAAATACTTGGGAAAAAAAATCCTGTGAGGGAAGGAAATTGCAATAATTTTGCATGTGCAGAGCAAGTGACAGTTAATAAGGTGACGTGATTTCCCTAAACTGGAGATAGAGAGTTTTACAGATTTGCCTTGTTGTGTGCATATATGGACATTTGTTACTGCTATGGTTTACCAGACTGAAAATTGTTTTAAGGACTGTTGGAAGCCAGTCTTTTCACTGCTGTAGCTTACTAAGTGGCTCGGGGTCACAATCTCTGGGTACACTCAAAAAATGGAAGACAAAAAATGTTTGGGCATTTCTGTAAAGCATATTCAGGGGTTTTAAGACAAATATTTGCATATAGGGATATTCCAAAAAGTCTCTTGAAGTTATTGTCTTCACTTGGCTTTGGATCAGGGCTGAGTACAATTGATTTAATTCAAACCCACACATCAATCCTGCATCTCTTCCCTCAGTTCCTCTGCCCTGCTGAAGGCAATAATTCTCACTTCCCCCTCATCCAAGCTTCCTGCGTAATTAAAGTTATTGTTGATTCCTGCCTTCCTTCATCTCCATGCTCAGAATGTTGCCAAATCACTCCTTCTGCACGCTATACACAAACCTGAGGCTGACCCTTTGTCCCTCCTTTGTCCCTTGAAAGCCATAAAGTCTTTCTTTGTCCAAGTCTCCTTTCCACCTCCTTTGTGTAGTCCCTACCCCACTTGGATGTACACATGTTGAAACCTCTCTCCCCTGTCTCAGTCACCCCCACTCCCAGCCTAACAAGCTGAAGTAACTTATCTTTGCTTTCCATGCCTGAAAAACGTTGTTCCTAACCCCTGTTTGTTTGCTCTTCTCTCGGTCCCTTCTCTCCTTTAATGACTGCAGTGCCACCACCCTCTTCCTCTGCTGTTCCTGCATTTATTCTCCCACACCTTGGAGCTCCTGTGCTCCTTGCTCCCCCATAGCACATCAGTCCACTGCCTCCAAAACAAGCTGTTCCCTGGCAGCCATCCTGACAGCCCCCAGTCTGAGAGACAGCAGCCCAATTCCAACCATGTCATTCTCCAGTCCTCCTCATCTCTATATTCTTCTTCTGCCACACTTCTGATGTTCTCTGAACCAGATCACAGGACCTTCAGCTTTCTTCCTACACACCCAGAATCACAGGACTGCCCCTCAGCTCCCTCCCACAGCTGCCAACTGAGCTGGGACTCAGAGGTGCTGGGACTCCTTCTGTGTTACAGGCAGTCTGCCTGCCTGGTGCTGGCCAGCCAAATTAATGACCTACCTATGGAGTCAGCACTGCAGCTTTTACCTCCTGGCAGACAATGCTATAAAACAGTCTCCTATCCAGCAGCTAGTTCTTAGGAATAATGTAGGAAATTTATATTTGAGACCTCTCTGACCCATCTATTTTGGCCACAACCACTTTGCAGATAAAGTTTTGCAGCAGTGGAAAAACAGACAACTTAAGTCTCATTTCCTTAGGAAACCAGTGTCAACCCACTCCCCACCCATTTCCATCTTTCAGAGCTTCTCTGAATGAGCTGTGTAGCCAAGAAAGCCTTGGCCCTTTTACCTTCTGTGCAGAAGCAGATATCCTGATCATCAAACCTCCCAGAGGTTGATGTAGAATAGTTGCTACATTTACAGCTGCAGAAATGTTCTGCAGTCTGGGCTAAAGCAAGCACACACCCTCAGGGTATAGAGAGAGGCAAGGAAGTGGTGACATCCATCAGTGAGTTAGGAAAAGCTCACTTGCAGCACTAAACAAATAACCACAACAGCCTGACAGTACTGACACTGCTCCGTGCTGGAGGTCTACACCAATTACAATCACCTTGAAAAAGGACAAAACAGCAGCTGTAAAGAAATCACTGAAGAGTTGAATAATTGTGCAACAGGAGGCAAAAATCTAAGTAAAAGGTTAGTCTGCCTAAAGAATAGGATAAGGATTAATGCTGAAAATCCTATAATCCTATTAGGCACCTCAGCAGCAGCAATCCCCAGCCTGGATCATTACATGTGCTTCCGGTCATTCTTTGTCAAAAGGGAGACACGAAGGCAGGAGGGGAAAGAGAACGACAGGGAAAGTGGAAGTGCTCTGGGGAGGATCCATAAGAGGGACTGTAAAGGCTGTAATTGTTTCTTTTGCAAC
Source organism: Urocynchramus pylzowi (assembly GCA_013397555.1). Lineage (NCBI taxonomy): Eukaryota > Metazoa > Chordata > Aves > Passeriformes > Fringillidae > Urocynchramus > Urocynchramus pylzowi. The sequence continues at coordinate 706,700 of VZRH01001687.1, read as the reverse complement.
AAAGACAGATGACTGAGGTTATTTACTCCTCCTGATGCAGTATAAGGGGATGCTCCACTCAATAAAGAGAACAAAGGCAAAAGGAGGGGAGAGATCCTCTGTACCACCAGGAAATATTATGTAGAATGGATGAACTGCATTTCATAATATAATTACATTATGTAGGACCTGGGGTTTGGGTTTCATTATTGAAGTTTACCATTAAATGACACAGGAAAGGATGAAACTTCCCTTATTGGGGGGGGGGTTCCTGATTGTCAGGAGAATAGTAAAGCAATTGAACTGTTGGCTCCTCTTTAACAAACCCTGTCATATTCCAGGGGAGCAGATGCATCATCACCAAAGCTCCTTCTGTCTCCACTTACCAGGACAGCCACAGTCAGACCTGGCTGTTATATCCTTCTGTTCCTTCTCTGAATCTGCTGGAGCAGTGGTCTGACCATCACAGAGCACAGGCTATCCCAGATGTGGCAGTATTCCTGATAGAATGTAGGCTACAGTCTGGGGAACAGCCTCAGAGCTGCTACCATGACCTGGGAGGGTCCCACAGGACATCTTGGGTTCTGATGTGGTGATGCTGCTTTCCTCATGGAAAAGCCATTTACCCACAAAATTAACTCTCACGCTCCATAAAGTAGCCACTGAAATAAATGGAAAGGCTCTTAGTGATTCTCAGGAGTTCTTGCCAGGACTCAGGTTACCTCCAGAAATGCCTGCACATCCACCCCCTTGAGCACTTTTAACCACAGGGGTATTTTCTGGGTAGTAACCTGCTGTTACAAATATACCAGCAGGGGCTATCTAAATCCCAAGCCATCCAAGTTTTGCTCCTCTAGTTACCATGCCACCAGCAGTGTTTGGGCTGCCCAAACACTTAGAACATTGTACTACCACAACACAAATAGAACAGCCCTCATTTTGCCCATAAATAACAAATGTTCCCATTTCATTGGCACACAGCAGCCAAGACAGCAACTTCTGTGCACAGGGATGGACACATTTAGGAATCATTGAGATATTTCCTATTTTCTCAACATTTCACTGGCTAGTGCATGCTTCTTACAGAGAGCAGAAGCTGAGTTGTCACCATGCCAGCATTCCTTAGTGATACCACCAAAAAGGGTGCCAATAGGTTTGTGTTCCTTATTATCAGTCCTAATTAATGTTCACACAGTGCCACAGATTAAAAATAAACAGCACTGTCTTTGCACTGAAGGTTCCTGGTTGAAATCCAGCATGGATGCATGGATTTTCACATCCCAGTCAGAGATGTGAAAATAAGCAGTGCACAAGGTAAGGGAAATGGTTAATTTGAGTCCCTGGACAGGCCAAATGGCTGATATTCAAGAAGGGGCTGGGGTGGAGGAAGCACCAGCTGCAGAGGAGGTTCTGGGCTATATTCCCTGGGAGGTGGCTCCTGCAAATTCTTTGCGGTCACTGTTCAGCAGAATGGCGGCTCCAGGGAAGCCTGCTCACCCTCAGGGTGACAGCTGACACCATCCCCACCTTGGGCCCCAAGAGATGTGGATACCTGACCATGCCAGACTAACATCCTGACACACCCTGAGAATACTCATGACAAAAATATCTCTCAAGGAAAGCACAGGGTCCTGATACCCCAGAGATGGATTAGACTCACTTCAAACTCCACTTGCAACTTGAATCAAACATCCTTATGGGGCTGGTTCAGTGCCCAAGGACAAACGTGCAGGTGTGCCCATGTCACTCAGCCAGTCATGCACTGCCTTTGCAGGTAAAGCTCCACTTGCACAGCCACCCAGCACATCCCTCTGCTTTGGGAAACATTCCTCTGCACCTCCTTGGTGACCTGCTTAGCTCTTGTGACCTGCTGGGACCATGTCCTCAAGTCCACTTCCAAAGCACATACACACCCGCAGCAAGGAAGCAGAAGGCATAACCCAGGAGAGCTCTGTGTCTTACACAAAGATGCTCTGCTTTCCATCCAGATCCACCTCTGGCTTCTCAGCCAGGTTACTACAGGAGCAAAGTGAAACTTCATCATGGTTAATGTAACCTAGTGGCTGCTGGAAGCCAGTCTTTCCTCCTGGTGTAAGTGCAGGGCACAGGGACACCCGAGCAGTGCTGCTTCTGGCCTTCCAGCAGAAACAGCAAGTCAAGGACTGTCCTTGATGCTTCTAATTTAAGCAGTCTTCATCTTCCCAAAGCAGCACATATTCCTCTCCAGTTGTCACGACCCTTTTTTGTTTTCCTCAGCCAGGGCACTCCTCACACAGGAGCTGGCAGATGGCCAGGCACAAACAGGTGAAGAAACATAGCAATGGGGATGGGTGGAGAAAATGGCCTTGGCCAGCCTGGAGCTGTCACACAACTATGCTTGGGTCACAACAACCCCATGCATTTGGGGGCAGGGTGGTTTGAGAGGCTGCTCAGCAGAAGGATACCTGGTGGTGCTGGTTGATAACCAGCTGGGAATGAGCCAGCAGTGTGCCCAGGTGGCCAAGGAGGCAAAAGGAATTCTGGCCTGTATCAGCAATTCCAGGGAGGTGATTGTCCCCCTGTGCTGGGCATTGGTGAGGACACATCTCAAGTGCTGTGGTCAGTTTTGAGCCCATCACTTGTAAAAGGACATTCAGGTGCTGGAGCATGTCCAGAGAAGTGCAACAAAGCTGGTGAAGGGCTTAGAAGACATGTCCTATGAGGAGCAGCTCAGGGAACTCGGGTTGTTTAGTCTGGAGAAAGAGAAGGCTCAAAGAGACCTCGTTGCTCTTCAGAAATGACAGGAGGTTGTAGTGAGGTGGGGTTGGTATCTTCTGTCTGTAGTGAAAGGATGAGAGAAAGGGGTCCTAAGTGCACCAGTGGAGGTTCAGATTAGATAGTCGAAAAAAATTCACTTGAAGAGTGGTTAGGCATTGGAATAATTTGCCCAAGGAGGTGGTGAGACACCATCTCTGGAAGTATTCAAGAGATGTCTGGATGTGGCACCTGGGGAGGTGGTTTAGGGGTGACTGTGACTGTGCAGGGTTGGCAGCTGGACTGGATGATCTTGAAAGTCACTTCAACCTCAGTGATTCTGTGAACCATTACATTTATTCACATTGAAATCCTACATTCAGACTGGTCTAAACAAGACCAGTCCCCACTGTTCCCTTTTCCACACCTCCTGTAACAAGAAGATAGAAATGCTAAAATAACTCTATTACTGATGGAGAGACCTTGTTAAATATTGGGATTGTTATGATAATGCATGTGATGCCTACTAAAGCCTGACATTCCTAGAAAAATGACCAGCAGTGAAGGGTCTTCACAGGGTTATGTTCCCATGGGTACCCTTGAGTATCATATTTAAAGTCCATTCAAGATTAGACAGGTACTTAACCCTTCCCAGGGTTACTGTTCCAGACTCTTCAAACTCAGGCAGAATTCTATCAATTTACACTCAAGCCAACACTTGAAAGTTCTCTTTACAGTCCTTCAGAACAGAGCATGCCTGTGTGGCTGCTATAAAAAAAAACCCCAGCTCTGCAGCTATTTTAGGAAGCAAATTCCTTGCAGGTGGAGGTTTACTAAGCTGGTCTGTTCTACTTCATGCTGCCATCAGCAGAGCTGCCGGGCCCAGAGCGCTGATGAAAGAGAGGAATTTGTTGTCACCCAGACAATGTTTGAAAGGGGGTCTGTGTGGAGAGTGTGTGGGGCTGGTATGGGGCCGTGAGAAGCTGCAGTAAACAGGAACACTGTGCCTGGCACACCCCAGGAGGCTCTGAGCAGCTGCCTGTCAGAGATAGGGTTTCGTGGGCCTCGCCAGAGGCATTCGCGCTGCCGCTGCTCCTCCCCTCTCTGTGCTCCAGCTCAGCAGCAGCGCAGGAGAAAACAGCCCACGGCCCCAGCTCAGTCCCAGCGCTGGCACAGCCCACGGCTTCATCACTCTTTGGGGAAGAAGAAGCAATCAATCAAAGTGTGATACTAAGGGCAATAAAATCCGTGTCTTTTAGAAAAGAAAACATTCCTGTTGTGTGACCGAGTCAGATCTTCACCCAGCTCCACTGTTCCGAAAGGCAGGGCTCAGCGCCCGTGTGCCCTGATGCTCTCCCTATCCGCTACTGACCGTAGAGTCCCGCCTTTGAGAGCTTTGTTTTTTTCCAAGCCAAATAAATGGCAATTTGAAAACTAAATGGTATGTTTTAGATGGGAAGGGCTGCTTTTCCTGGCTCTGGAGAGGGGGATGTTTATGTGGGAAAAGGCTTTTTTAGAAGCACTGATATTATATTCCAGAGATGACAGATGGTCCAAAACCTGCATTGTGAGTTAGCCTACAGATTTATGGTAGGCTCATGATATGAAAAGGAACAGAAAAACTTATAACCTAACCAAACTAATTTCTAGGCTAAAAAAAGTATAAAATATGGATTGCTTATCAACAGAGAAGCTCTGCATTATTTTCATAGAAAACCACACCATGTTGCAAGTATTATTTTGGAATTATTTTGACTGATACTATGTGAATCACCTTTTAGGAAGTCTAACCACATACAGAAATGCTAAGTGAGAGCATAATCCTACAACATTCTCTGTATCTGAAAACTCAGTCCAGGTTATGGAAGACTTCCACCATCTAACCATAAGTGCTACCACTGTCTGAGGAAGTGGCGAGAAACACAAAAGCTCCTGCTCATCTACCCCTCCCTGAAAGACAGCTTTAGACTTCTTGTGGTGTACTCATGGGACAGAAAACAGGAATAAAAAAATTAAATGCAACTATAACACATCCAAATCAATTGCAACATAACCTCCTTAGAGTATTGTTACTTCAACTTCCCAGGGACAGAACATTACTACAAGTGCTTAACTAAATGCAAGGAATATTTCAGCTCAATGTAATTTCAAAATTAAACCAGAAGATCTCTTTGGCCCAAATACTCAGCTAAAGCAACGAAAAAGATTGACTTTCCATGGATCACCAATGACTCAATCCACTGTAACAAATCAAGCAGCCCCAAGGTTGCTGTGAGTACCTCTGGGTCTTGGAGCCCTCCAGAAGCTCTTGGAGGAGGACAGAAACCCAGGGTAGATCTCTCCTCTAGCCAAGGAGGGCAGTTTGGTGCAGAAACAGGAGTCAGGTATAGTCATGGCCAGCTTGGTGCCAAACAGCCTGAGGTGAAACAGCCTTACTGCTGTCCAACCCCCCTGCCATGGGCAGGGCCACCTTCCACTAGTATGGTGGATAGGGTAGATGCTGGTTAATTAACAGTAAACAGCGTAACTCCTTCCATCAGGAATTGACTTTCTTACCTCTCTGAGGACTCCAGAACATTAACCAGAAAACCCAGAAGATCAAACATTTTGAGGGACCAGACTCACTGAAAACAAGTGAGACCCAACTCAGTGGTAACCTCCAGGCTCCAGAGCCAATGTCTACCTCTTAGTTAAGCAAACAAACAAATAACCCACACACATCTTTAAAACATTTCTTCTCATTTTGATAACACATTTCAAAGGAGGATTTCAAAGTGCAGTATAAATATTATTGAGGTGAATATCAAAGCTGGTGGCATTACTACTGATTTCTGATTATTTCTAATTCATTAGTGGTTTATGTCTATTTTAAATTATTACAAAGACAGACATTAAAATCATACAGGAAGAATCATAACAGGACATGATATATCAGTGCCCAGTTTTCAACTCCAGTTTTAAAGCAATAGTGTAGGAAAGCTAAGGCAAGATGATTCTACAGGTAATTTCAGAATACTCAGCCCAGCTCCATGCTTTGGTTAGCATGGGTATCAGAATGCCACATGCTAAATATAACAGCTGCAAAATTGCCGAGAGTTCACAGGCCATGCAGACCAAGTTTCTCTTTCTGGCCCACATACACAGATTGGTATTTCTTCTGGGTACTATAAACATTTTAGGGAGTGGCTGGGCACCTGCTTTCTTACTAGGACCTGCATAATTTTTATTTTAAAACAAAGGAAAACAAGAAACTGTCATACAGCTTGAAAAAGAAAGACTTCTAGTCTTTTCTCACAGTTATTTGACTAGGGTTTCTGGCGTGAATTTAATAGAGTTCTTTCCTCCAAGGTCTTTTCTCATTTCATTCATCCTTTTTAATCCCTCCATTTTATACAGCTAATAACAGCATTGTAATGAAATGCATGGTGCAACTGAGATAAACATGAAGGCAGAGATCTCCAGCTGGAGCTGAACTGATACAGAGCAGCCTCCAGTCTAACCCAGACATAAGGGAGAGGAAAGCAGAAGGAAACTTCAGCCTCTGTTCTGAAGTCATGGACCACTAATAAATAATCAATCAGATATGCTGGCTACACCTCTGAATTCAGCTTCAACTACCAGGACAATTCTTTGCCTCTAATTAAAATAAATTAGAAGAAAAATTACCATTTAGTGGCTAATCCTAAATCATGGTGTTAGGATAAGTGGTACAAAACAGCAGTTGGGAGAGCCTAAATAATACCCTGACCCAGCACCTCTCAGGGCTGTCCCAGGGCAGCATCAGCCCCACAGGGGTGACACCCATCATGACACTTTAATGGGAGAGGCTCCCCAGAGCACTTCACAGACTGGAGGTAGTTAGAACAGGGGTATGACACTCATTATGGGATGCATGGGCAGACAGTGGACTTGGGCTCACACAGGGAATGAAAAGCACACCAAAATGACAGCCCAGTGGCACTTCTTGTTTCACATCTTCCCCTTCACATAGTCACCCACAATGGTCACGATGTAAAATATCTACTGAACCTTTGGAGTTCTCCTGGAGAACATATGGGACAGCCAGCACCCAGCACGTTGGCTTCTGAGCTTCCATCAATAATGCTCACTGCAGTGCAGGAGCATTTCCTCCAGGGCTGAATCTGGAGGAACCAGACTCACCCAGGAACAAAGGAGCAGCACCAATCCCCTGCCAGAGATAAATCATGAGCCCTAGGCCCCATCCAGTCCAATTTTCAGTATCTTCACCTCTGGACTCCTGTTCCTGTTTGCTTACCCTTGCTTTGAGTAATTCTTTTCTTTATATATAATGAGAATTTCCTCTGCTGCATCTTGTTTCCATTGCCTCTTCCCCTTTTACTGTGCCTCCACAAAAAGCCTTCTCTGTAACAGTCCTCCTCCTTTTTGAAGACAGCAATGGCATCTCCCCTTCACCATTTCTTATTAAGGCTGAACAAACATCCCACTCATCTGTCCTGGTGCACCATGCACTCCAACCCTCTTCCACTGGACTCATTGCTGCCAGGGTCCTCCTTCTACCAGGGAAACTCAAATGGGATACTCTACTCCAGCCAGCAACTGTGAGAACCCCCCACAGTTGTGAAATAGAGGGGAACAATCACTTTCTGCAACCTGCTGGATAATCCTCTTACTAACCAAGCCCTGTGTCGAGATCTGGAAGAGAAGAGCACTACATCTTTCCTATGATCAGAGGTACAGCAGTGCCAGGGATCCACTCCCTGAATGATGAGGAGATTGTTCCCTGCTGCTTGGAGAACCTTCTTCCTCAGCCCCAGCACACCCTTTCCTTTGCAGTTGTGCTAAGCTGGGGAATACCTACTGGATTGCCAAGGGAAGCATGTGAAGAACAGCACCACACCATCTTAACTCTGGGACTTCACACAGAATGGCTGCTGTTAGCAGAGCTTCAAAAAGAGGGGTAGGGAGATGAAATGAATATTTACAAACAGTGCTCTAATTCTCCTGCTTAGCCATTTTTGGTGAGCTAGAGGAACAGTTAGATTTCCCTTATCTCTACAGCCACATACTCACATTCAAGGCTGTGTGTCATTAGCTGTGCAGTTTGCTATAATGGTTTTATGGTAATCCTGTTGCACGATCTATTCTTACACAAAGCCATGAGTAGAGAGGTCATTAGCAGCTTATTTACCCCTGTGCCAAACACTATGGCCCACAGTACATATCTGGAGATAAAATGACACAACCTTTCTTCTGCTGAAGCTGGGAACCCTGGGAACCTCACAGGGAAAGTGAGTTACCCAGACATGGCTAATACTCGTACAATAATTTTTTAAAAGATCAAGGGCTGCAAAGCCTTGATCAAGCTAAAATTGATTTAAAGGGCATTCTTAAATGACAATCTCCTCCAGAGACCCTAAATTCATCCTTTAGAAGTTGGAGAACTGTATTTTCAGGTTAAATGAAGAAAGATTAAATGAAACTGCTCCTAAGAAAAGTTATATTCAACACTGTTGAAGGGTTGACCTATGTTAGTAACAGGACAAATACACACTCCAGGGTTCAGGAATCTTTAATATTTCTGATATAATAATTCTAAAAGGATTTTCAGGGCTACACTTGAGGACACAGCAGTATCCTAGGGACAGGAATACCAGCACCTCTGTAAGCCTTCACCATCTTCAATTAGCTTCCTCCAAGTCCTTGGGAAATAGCTGAGTTCTCAGATCCCCTTTGTGCATTTTGGTTCCACATCAGCCCAGCTGAGCATTCTCCTGGCTGGACATCCATCATGCAGTGTTGACACACAAAAGCTGCATCTGTTGTGCCTTTAACTTGCTTGGGTTGGGCAGGTTATTGTCACTATTTCTGGCTCAGAGCTTACCAGCACACAGTGTGGGTGGGCTAAGATAGCCCAGGTGGAGATTCAGTTGCCCAGCCTCCAAAATTCATGCCCATCCTCTCAGTAACACTTGCATATTGCCCAGAACTGCAGCTGAAGTTAAATACTTCTGACTTGCAACTCACTTGGCAGGTGCATGGGACAGATACAACTCATGCAATTTGTACAGAGCATTCTCAAATATCTTTGGTTTTGCTCAACAAAGAGTACAAATGTACAAATGTAATACTGGAACTTAGACACATCACTCTGGGATGTTTCTTAAAATTCAAGGCTTCTCTTCTGAACTTTGAAATCTCTCTACAACTATTTAACTTTCCTACATTATGATTCACCTCACAAATGAATATACTTCTGCTACAAAAAGACAATTCCTTCCCTATTCCTCCCAAATAATTTTCTCTTTTTAAGTACCTCCAGGTTTTGTATTCCTTGACCAATATTCAATTTCTTTTTAAATTTCTGATATTTTCCTATCTTACCATAACTTCTCCCTGAAGCTTAACAGGTTAAACATTTTCCTGTTACATCAAAGACTAGATTTCAATCCCTCTAATATTCTAGTACGTGAAGTTTGGGTGTTTAACTAAAGGTAAGAGAGATAAAGGGGTTTCTTTTTACAGCACAGCTACTATTCACCTACATTACATTTTTTTAACAACCACTTATTACCCAAAGTGCAGACCAGACTCACTAGCAAGGACAGATACCTACTGAAGCATTTCCTGACACAGCAGCTCATGTTGAGAGCTTTACAGTGACATCTGACAATTTGAGATTTTGGACAAATAGATACCTTGGGTAAAAACTTTCAGAGAAGGCTGAGATGACAGGTATCTACATGTTCCAGTGACCATGCTGGAAAATAAATGGCTTTCACCACTGGAAATCAGCAGCTTGGTCACAGCCCAGGCAGTGGGAGATCTAGAAAGAGCAGTTGCAGTTTCCAGGCACTGCTTCTGTGCCACCCCCATCATTACACAGTGAGACAATCTCACTGTGAGCACATCCTACCAATTCCCACATTTGCTCATTTATTCTTGTCAGGTGATTTCTTGGAAGCAATTACAGGAACATTTCCATTCAAAATAAAGTATCAGGCAATAGTTTCTCAGAAAAGAGCATGAACACAGCCTTGCAGGTTCAGAGTACAAATCAAAATATCTGATGCCCACAGATATATGCAATATATGCACATATTATAGAAGCTGGGATTTAAAATTCAGTTTCACAATTTGATGAAGACATCAGGTTTTTTAATGCCTCAATACAGCAGTATTGCTATCCATATACTCAATCCTCCTCCTGACAGAAGATGTCATGTTCCCATTTGCATTCAATTTTGATCTCTCCCAGAATTCTCATATGTCTCTGAATTTCAGGCTTTAGCTGAGAGCCTTAGAGAGTAAAAGGGATAAGTCATGCTGCTCTCTTCTATTCTGCATTTCCCCAAACACAAATGTGTTCAGATCAAAGCCTGTGACACAGGCACAGCTCCATTCCTACACCATGAGGAATACCAGGCTTGGATAAAGAGCCCGTGCATTGCACGATTCTGAACAGAAGGGGCTTTGCCTCTCCTCTTTCTTTTGGCTTAGGGACTTCACCTCTTTTCCATTCTCACCTTCCCTCTCACACATATACCTTTCAGCTGGCAGCTACTCAAAATATAAAATAAAATATAAACTAAGGCTTAGGAGCCAGATGGAGACTTCACAGAAATAACCTGAGAGGAAAGCAAAGGGGAAGACAGCCAATTCTTCAAGAACCATTTCAGAGATTTCTAAATAAGCAGCTGCTTGAGAAGGCAGCTTGTACTTTTTGTGGGAACACCCACACTGCATGCTATCTTATGTATGCTTTTCCATCATGTCTTATTCATTAATACTGCTGGGTTAAATGCCACAGTCCAGGGTTTGTCCTCTCACTCAGGCAAGGGGATTCACGCAGGAGGATGACAATGTTGCAAGTGCCACTCTAAATAAAGCATTGCTATTTTGAAATGAAATGGTTAAACTGTTTCAAACACATGTAGCTGTATAAAATGTGTCTGGAGAATGGGATTTACACAGACTTCAGCCATTTATGGCCTGGCTGCTCAGAGTGAGGTTTCTTGGTTTCAAGAATATACATAAATTATAATAGTGTTTGAATATGGACCTGATTTGTTACAGCCAAGTATCTGCAAACCTCAGCAGAATAATAATTGAAAAAGAATTCTGAGCTATTCCAGTGGCTGTACAGCACATCTGAGTGCAAAAATCTCAGGACACACTATATCAAAGAGATGAAAAAAATCTCATCTATAAGTAAATCCTTGGGGGTGGGGGGTATGATTTTACAGAATGGGTTTACATGAGATTAAATATGAATTACCACAAGCTACATGGAAAGCAGACTGTTTCACTTTCAAAGTACTATGCAAAATCAGGCATAGTATTTATAAACTTAAAATGCACGTCCTGCTTCATGGACAGCAGGCAAGAATCTTTCAGTGGCTGTCTGCAGTCTCCCAAGCAGCTCTGCTGATTCTGCAGTGATGTAGGAACAATAGGTAGAAAGAGGCAGAGGGTGTGTATCATCAATCACGTGTGTCACATCCCCTCAGGCCCTGGAAGTGGCTGTCAGTGAGCTGCTGGCATGTCCAGTTCTGAAAAGTCTGCAGAGCAGCACAGGTTTAAGGTAGGCAGGACCAGGGACAAGCCCAGAGCCAGTGGCAGCAGCCATGGTTAGCCAGCACCTCTGTAACAGAGCTTCACACAAGGTACAGGCATGAAGCATGAGACATTACAGAGTTTCTACCTGTCTGATGTGATTAAAGTACCTTTAAAATATATATGCTAGGGTGCAATAAGGCATTTGGATTCTTCAGATTAAATCTAAAGAGAAGGTGGTCATGCTCAGCTTTCACCCTCAGCTTTCAGTGGGTATTACCAGTTCTTAGAGAAAAGCTTGATAGTGAAGCTCATCAGAGCTCCAGAGGTGAGGTCAGAGGTGTCTTGATGACAGGCTTTGGGATGGCCCATTTGAGTGGCTTGGCTTGCTGAAGTGCAGGAAAAGCCATATTCCTATTTAGTGATGAGATTCCCAACACTGAAATGAAAGGATCATGTCAGAATCATGCTTCTAGGAGCCCTCTATCCTTGATCTGTCACCACTCAAAGGGCAGTTTAACTCAAAGCTCATAAAGAACACAAGTCCTCCATTGAACTGGCCAACTTCTGTCCCATAATATTCAATTTTCTAGGATGCAGCTGGCACCCTCTACAAGGCCCTCACCATTCTGAACTACAAACACAAACTTAGGTCTCCCACCTGGGTAGATTTGCACCACTCACTGACCTCAGCAAAGTAGCACCAGTTGGCACAACTTGTAACTCTGGTATTGCCCTAGGGATGAGAAAATTATTGAGGTTTGCACTGAAAAGCAATTTTCAGCTATTTATTTAGTTTGTCTGCAGAAAACCCAGCCTTGATTCTTCAGGTTTACCACAAGGCAGGACTGGGACTTTTTTGTGTCAGTTCTTGCTAAAATTTGGCAATGCACCCCTTAGCCTACTTACAAGGGCAAAATAGAGAAGCTGTAATTACTCCAGATAAAACCTTTTTTTCCCCCATCATGTACTGGGACTTCTTTCTTAGTTGTATTCAGAAGCTTTCTATTGAATTTCATCTTTTTTGTTTGGATGATCACACTTCATTTCACACAGATTTTGTAACTGATCAGAGGGCCATAAGGCTTTTCTAAGCACATAAAATTATACATTTATTGACTGCTAGATTAGAGGAAAAGAGTTTGTGCAATTCCTGATGGATTGAAGAATCTCCAAATCTTCTAATGTGTGGAATGTGTGGTTCCTCAATTATCTCTAAGTGTTCACCATTAATTCCCATCTTAGAATGAGCTGTAACAGAACACACCAAACACAGGGATCTCACAATGCTGTCCAAATACTGATGGAACCAGCTTTACTGAGCACAGTGAGATGGGAGATCACAAGCAGACATCAGGATAGGCAGTAGAACACAAGGATTTTTGCAGACCTATTCAAAAGGACCACAGAAGTCTCCATTGCAGGCTCATGACAGTTACAGCTTTATAAATATCCAGATATGGATGTATCTGTGAGGTAGATTATATCCTGAGAAAGCATCATTAGACCTCAGGTTCTCCATAAATCATTAGAGTCAGCAGGGGATTGGTTTGACTGATTGCACTCTGACAATTCTGGAAAGAGGTGAACACAGCATAACAAGCATGAGGAAATTCCTACAACATTTATGGAGGAAACCATTTGCTGTTAGTTCAGTGTTTGTGTTTTCAAGGTATATTTTAAAATAGCAGCTTCCTCTCTGCATTTGATCCTATGAGAAAGACCCTTTCTGTATATAGGACAGCAGAGTGTGTTGCCATGGAAACTATTATGATCTACTTAAATTCAACAAATCCAGCCTTACGGGGTATATTCCCCAGAGTATCTCAATTCAATTATTAATGTTCTTTCTAAACAGCAACATCTTTCTGGTTTGACCAAAATCCTTATAAGCAGAATGAAAACAATAAACCTGGAAAGCAGAGTCCTTTGTTCAGCTACAAAACAGGTACAATTAAGCCAGGGAAATTGCAAACAGCCTCCAGGCTGCCCTGACAATGTGCTTTAACTCAGACCTAGATGAATTGTTTGGAAGGGGAAAAGTCTCATTCAGTGCTTGTGTCCATCATGCCCCTGGCCTCTCTGCTGGGATTTCCAGCAAAAAATACCAGCTAGGATAGTGGGCTTTTTTGCAGAGGGACATGCTCAGTGGAATCTAAACACTGACCATCAATTCATTTTCATATAACCACCTGTCTTGCAGACATTCTCAAGTCAAACCACTCAATCTTTTTCCATGAAATACGTGACTAAACTCAAAGCCTTTTAGCCTCAGGGCAGCTCCAGCATCCACCTCTCTCTTTCACATGTCACCATGAATTCTGCAGGTAGATTTAGGAGCCAGATGGAGTTATTGAACCTGATCTAACATCAGGGATAGTTTCTTGTGGGTCACATAATCTGAGTGGCTCATAGGTCTAAGTTTAGATATACACAGACCACGTCCTCCCAAATGCACAGCAGAAGAGGCAGCAGGACAAGCAGAACCCTTCCATGAGCAGAATCGGGCTCAAGAGCTTCAAACTGCTCATCCACAAAAGGGCCTAAGGCAGAGCACCACCCAGAGCAGTCCTGTGGGAACTGCCCAAGCTAGAACAACCACTTCATCACGAGGGCTGTTTGATGGGACCTATAGCTGGAGAGAGCAGCTCTCCTCACATGCTCACATCAAGTGTCAGAGCATTTGTGCTGAAGACATCAAGAGAAAGGTGACCATGAAATATTGTGGTGAATGGAGAAAGTAACCTTCCTGTGATTGCTCTGCTCTTTATCATCACCAGGTGTTTCCCATCTGTCCTCCCTGCAAGGGTGCTCTTCCTGAAATGCCACACAAGATTTCTGGTTTCACTTCACTTTTCCATGAGTGCTCCTCAGGGAATGACAGCCAGGAGAGCTCTGCCATAGAAGAGGCTTGTCTATGTAAAACATCCCAGAGCACCCCGTGGCTTCTGACCATTGGCTTGGAAATTTCAGCTCAGAATTCATATTTACCTGGCCCCTCCAGTTCTGCTCCAGTGGGGGCACCTCATGCCCACATCAGGCTCTGCCATGTGTAAAATAGAACTGGTAGTTTGCATGGACAGAGATTATCACTAAGACTATTTTACAGTTACCAAATCAGGAAAGAATAAATAATTTTCCCTCTTCCCACAGGGAATTTACAGCACTGTACTGAATCCTGGTTCTTGGTATTCTCATATAAATCTGCAGCACAAGCCCTTTCCTTGTATGAGGCTGGTTATTGGTTATAAGCCTCCCTCAAAACATGAGGCAAGAAATGTCAGTTTTTGTCTTTCTGGTGTAAGCATTTATTTATAGGCTGGAAACAAGAAACAAAATAAATGAGCTGAATAAAAGGAAGCAGCAGTATGAACTCAACAGAACAGAAGTGTTTCTTCTGCAGGAGCTGCAGCTGTTCATTAATGCTGATAGCACTGGACTGCCTGGTAAATTCACAGGCAGGTACACACATGGTCCTGGCATCCCTGGGATGTGTCCAAAAAGGCACAACATTCCAGACATGAGGGGCATTCTTTGTAGCTCCTCACAAATAGGTTCTTTAATATTGGTTTTGTTCTCCTGTAAAATTTGCCATTTTTGTAAAGCAAAATATTACTATTGGCTCCATGAGAGAGAAAGGGGAAAGAGAGACTGCAGCTTTACTGACCAATTGATGGATTCCTCCTTTGAAACTGGATGTTTATTTGTTAGCAATTAGTGCATGAGCAGTAAGGGATGCAGCAAGCTTGTTTCTGAAGAAACAAGCCTTTCCTAAGCATGACACCAGTTGTCCCCCTGTCACTGCCAAGAGTAAATCTCCAACTTGACACCCAATCCTCTGCCTCCATATAAATGTGTGTCCCTTCTGAAACATAATCCTTGCTCTTCATTTCTACTTACTGTACAACCAGCTTCTCTCCTTTGATGCCATCCCTGCCCTGCTTCTGGCTCTGTGACCACTTTTACCAGGCTGCAGATCACTGCTTTACCACCCAGAGCAAGCTAAAATCCCTTGGCCTCCCCTTCTCTTACAAAATGTGTCTGCAAGAAACAAACAGCAGAGTACTCTGCTAAGGAGTTAGGCCTGTTCTGAGGCTCACAGCAAAAGATGGGTGTACAAATTTTGGCAAAGTACCACCCATGTTTCCAGCTCTGGCGTGGAACTTCAGGTGGGGAGCGCCTTCCCAAGTCCCACCTGTGCAATGAGCAGGTGTGTCTGTTACCTCAGTCATTCTCTTAAAAGCACACAAGTCATGGAAAGATAAAACACAGCCTTCATTTTGTCACTTCTTCTAGCTCTTTCTCACCACTCTGCTCACCATCTGCTTTGCCTGCATTTTATCAGTTTAAATTCTGTCTTATTACATGCATGTGAAATGCCAAATCAGAGCATGAACACCTTACCAGCAAGAGTGTCAGAGAGAAATTACTGAGGAGCACAGGATCAGTCTCAAGAATGATTCACCTAGAATGCAGAATTGCATGTATTCATACCTTTTTCATTTTTCTGTTACTACAGAACTTAGAAGAACCAGCTAGAGACTAACCCCCACTGTCTAGGTGTTGTAAGATAAAAAATACTAAATGAGCTTGCTCATTTAAAAATACTAAATGAACTTGCTGCCCAAAAGAGTTTGCAATCTAAGCAGCATACCAGTGATAACAAAAGTATGTGAGTTCCCTGCAAAAAGCAGCATGTGATTAACTTCAACCATACAGGTGATCTAAGGGAGATTTTGCCATATGAGTGTTTTGCTTGCTAAGAGCCTGATTCCATGGATGCATCTCTTCATTAGGCCATTTCAGCTCACAAGACCTACCTGGAATCTGAGTGGCCCAAATCCAGCCAAGTGGACAAGCCAACAAAAGGGAATCTAGACTCAGATCCTTACTGTCTAATAAAGACATAGAAGAAATTTTCATACAAAAAAAATCATACAAAGATTCTGCAGCAATCCAAACTGGCTAATACCACTGCAGCTCTCAGGTCTTAATCCACCTTTAGCTTTATTAGCCTGAAAGTTCCCAAGGTATCAGCTCTGCCTGCTGAGACATGGAAGAGAAAGACAAATGCAGTGCTCAGTATTCAGGACCAACTGCTCAAGAAGTAGCAGGTGTGACTGTATGTTGTCTTCCTTCATCCAATTTGTACCAAGCATTTCCCCTTGACCCAACAGCTCTCCATGCAACACACAACCCCTGATGGAAGCTCCAGTCTCACTCTGTTAACTGCAGGAAGAGAACACGAAAGTGTTTCTCAGCCTTTCCTAATCACTGGACATCCAAACCTTTGAAAGAAACACACAGCTTGTTTTATATCCCACTGTTCTTTAAGGATAGATGATAAATAATAAGTCACATGGAATCGGCAAAATGTTAAAATGTTAATATTTTACAAAAATGTAATTCAATAGATATAATTCCAAAACATGTAACTAAAAAAGAGTAAAACATGGCATCTTCTATCTAAATCAGTTAGTACATAACTGCCTGCATGAGGAGTTCTGGTTTAGAGATGAAACACTGACTTACTGATGTTTTGTGGACTGCCAGCTATCTGTGGACCACAGCTCAAGTACCTCGGATCTAAATCTCCCTCCTGTGATTAGGAAACCAATTTTAGGCCGTGTAATGCCTGACTTACTAGTCTGTATTAAGCAGACTAGCTCTTGCTTTCTGCTGACTTTTACCCTAAGGACAGCACTGAGGATCTGAAAGGGAATAGGTCCTAATTCAAAGTATTTTGGCCTTTGGTTGTTTGACTGCCTCAGTAGCATCTATTTAAGTCTGTAGTTTTGCTCTATCTCTCTCACACCATCAAAAATCCATACAAAAGCCACACACACATTTCCCAACTCCCTTTATCAGGTTCCCTTTTATTAATTTATTGAGCAAGGAGTCTGGAAGAAATATATTACCTGTTACTCTGTGGAATACTGTACACATCACTTGATCTCTGTGTGTCTTGATGCCCTTACCCATACAATGGCAGTAAAAATCCCTCTAATGACACAACAAAAAATTAATGCTTCAAAGGGGTTTAATACAGTGAATGGAAAGGGTCCCACAAAGGCAAAATACTGTACAAAGGCAGCTGCAAAGGCCAAGCCCCTCAGCTACATTCCATAGCTGCCAGGCTGGTAAAACATCCTTCCAGAAGCAGTGAGATCTGTGATGTGCACACCAGAAAACCTCCCCTGTCGGGGCCAGGAGCATTTCCAGCACATCTGTGCTTGGGCAGGAGAATCTGGGTCAGGGCTGGCAGAGCAGCAGGCAGTGCTGTCCCTGCAGCGTGATCACACGGTCACATTTCACACCAAGGGCACGGCAAATGTCGCACCTGCGCTGGGTGCTCCTCTGTCACTTACTGTCACCAACAGGTTCTGCCCCCTCAGCAGAGCCAAAGGCTGCAGCAGGGATGCACACAGACTGAGCTGGCAGCCACAGAGACCGTGTGCTCTTCACACTGCAGTGCAAGCCTGCAGCCTCTGTTTTGGAGGGAGGACACCACTTTTCATACAGGTAAAGTTTACTGGTAAACTCTGCAAGTATGGCAGGGGGTCTGCCCTTGCCACTTCCCAGCTCCAGAGCACAGAAGACTCTACTGCAAACTCACCCCACTTGAGCCTTGGCCGGGAGCTCAAGCTGCACTTTGGGTCCTTTGCTGTATTTTCAGATAATTTTACACTGCTGGTGTGAGGCCTGTAGAGAGCAATGAGCACCTGAATCCCTCATGTCACCTGCCAGCACCAAGTAAATATAGCAGGCTGCGAAGGACCTTCACATATATGATGTGTGTCAACTAAAATGCAGATGTATCGATTACAATCCATGATATATATCAAGTGGTAACATCAGCTGAAATGCTAATGCTGATGTATCAATAACCAACAGCTTGAAGCTGTGCTCTGCTTTTATGAGAGCAGTCCCTGCCTGCCTGAGTGGATTCTGTCTCTGCCTCTCATAAAGAAGACACAAGTTAGCATTTTCTACCTTCAGATAATATCCATGATATGACTTTCCATATTTTGTTTCATTCATAAATCTCTTCAGGCTTCCCATACACATGAAAAGTGGGAGGAGGAAGGATCTGCTAAGTTCCTCTAAAATGGAATTTCTTTACAGATACAGAGATGAAATCAATGTCTGACTCAGTAGCACTATGAATTGACACCAGATGAGGACGGGGTGGCCAATCTCACAGCCTTGCTAAAACAGCATCACAATAACCAAGAACAAGAAAGCTAACAAGCTGTGATAGGGAAGGAAATCTCACACATCAGGTTAAAGAATTCTTATTTCCCCTTTGATTTTGTTCAGCATCCAACTACTTCCAGGGACAGCCAGCAACAGGGATGGGAATTCCCAATGTGATCTAAGGCTGCCATTCTCTTTCTCATCAAAACATAAGAGATCAGAGAGGCCATTAATGATATTTTGATTTAAAAGAAAATAAACACAGGCAAAGAAAGCATAATTAAGGCTGTGGACTTTCACCATGAAGAACATACTTAACCATTTTATATTAATTTGCAATGCACTTCTAAGCTTCTCACAGGAGGAATTCAAATGCATAAATCATCACACAGCATCATATCATCTACTGATAACCTGTCTAACCCAGCCTTGTTTCTACTGACATTTCCTTCCTCTGCCACGTGTTCCAGATTGAAAATCTTTCAACAGGCAGTGTGATGTGTCTAACTTTCAGAATGGGAGCCAAAACCTTTATTTCTGTTCTGTGTGATCCCAAGCACATAAACCAAGCTTCATGTTTCTGAGAAAGGACAGGATTCCCATGCCAATACAATAGGCTGCATTTATATACACCACTTTTAACTTCAAAGGGCCTGTAGACAACAGGCAAAAGTAGCCATCCAGGATTGCCAGAGCTGTGCACTGTAGCTGAACTGGTCTGCAATAACAAAGACAAATCCCAAGTTCTTCTCCTAAAGAGGCCTCTACCATTTGAGGGAAATTGAATCTCCTTTGAAATGAATAGCAATAACTTGTAGTTGCTAAGACAGCCCAATGGTCCCTTCTGGTCTGCCTCAGGGAAAATAAATTCACAACAGTTCATTACATTTCACAGATGAGGAAACTGAGATACAGGTACTCCAGAATGTCCTTTGAGATGTACTCAGAGATGAAGAATAAAAAAGGCTGTAATTAACTCACAAATAATGATATCCCATTCCAGTTACTGTGAGAGACATGGGAACAAGTCACTCCAATATGCAACAATTCCAATTCCAGTGACCACAGGCATCCCTTGGTGGAAAAGTCTTCTGTAATCCACTGCCATGAGAAAAGAAATATCCTGACTTTGTTCTCACTGAGATGAGTGAAAAAACTACCTGGGAGTAGTACCACAGGAGAATGAGAATTGAGCTTTCAGAGGAAAAAGACATCCAGGGACACGATTACCTTTTTGTTTCACATTTGTACAGTACCTAGGGCAGATCCTGAACATAATATCCTTGGCTTTAACACACAGCTATGGCAGAGATGCTGCTCTGAAGGTATCATTTCTCTTCTGAGGGTTCCCAGCACACAGCTCTGCAGGCAGAACAGAACCAGCCAGCACTCTGGACACAAAGCCCAAACACTAAAGGTGAAATGAGGTAAGAGAAGGTTTGCAGTGAGCTGCCTGACTTCCCACTGAAAAAGATGAGAAGTGTTCACAGGTTCTTCTCTTTCAGCAATGTTTTAGAAATAGAAACTGCCAGGACAGAACCAGTAACAACCAAATCAGAGACAGTGGAAGCAGCAAAGCACCAAAGAGACAAAGCAAAGGCTTGGTTTTTGTTTAAAGCCCTTTCTGTTAGCTGAGTCATATCAGACATAACCTCTGTGGAGATCAGCAGAAGTCAGAAGAGCACAAATCAACATTCACAGAGTGACTAAACCACACCACACCACACTACTTTCTTCATTATCCTTATCAGTTAATAAGATTTAATAAAAAAACAACTACATAGGCAGAAGCAGAGGGAAAAAGAGCCCAACCAGGTGGCCATTGTACTTAAGCACAGCTATCTGTACCGATGGATCAACTAGTGATTCATAATGAGATGGGGAAATTGGATTACATAGATGAAATCTTTCCCAAAATCCTAATCTGAAGACCAGTGTACACCAAGGAGTCAGGGATCCAGCTCCCAGTTACTCTGAATGGGTGCAGGTCTGTGCTGTGCTGCAGGTGGGTCCTGGCTGTCTGGCCTTTGGTGGGATGCACACACCTCTTGGATGCAGGAGCAACTTGCTCATCACCTGACATTAAACCACCTGCCCATCTTTGTCTTCATCTAAGTGTAGCAACAAGCTCTCTTGTGAACATCCTTTTCATCTGGCAATTGGAGTGATGAGTGGAAATGTCTTTAGAAATAAAAAGAAAATGCTCTGAGAGCTGAAAAGATCAAAGTGTAAGGGAACCTTTCCACTGACAGACTGCATGGAGTGCTGCATCAGACTGGAGGGCTCCTCCATGTCAGACACCTCAGGGTTTCTGGGATCTGATGGAATGTAAGATTATTTATGCTCTCCTCTTTTTTTTTATGCAATGCTACATCTAGCAAATGTTTTAAGCAATACTCTAACGAGTCCAAGTTTCTTACTGGGATCACAACAAACCAGCACTTCCTGGTGCAAAATATTCTTAAAGGATGGATGTACACTCAGCAGTGGAAAGAAAGTGGTGACCAAGCTTGGCTTGCCCTAGGTTTCCTTGCAAAATTCTTACTTATTACTTTGACTACTAAATAATTAGTATTTACACTGCATATTCATTATTTGCTACTGAAAATGCAGCAAAACAAATAACTCCTCTCTGCACAGCTGACTCCATGCTGTGACATGTTATTCAGATAACACTGAAGAGAACAGGAAGGTCTGTGTGCTCAGCTAATTGCTTGACTGGTCAACTGCTCCAGGTCCTGCCCCTATCAGATTTTTACCCAGTCCATGTGTCTGAGATGAAATCATCTGTGTAGATGTGCATGTGCTGAGACAAGTAAGTTAAACTACCATCTCTGTGTAGACATTCTTTGTTCTTGAGGATTAGCTGGGTTACACAATAATGTGGGTTTTTTCAAAGTGGAAATTAGTCTAGTAGAGAAGAAAGAAAAGCTGCCTTAGACAATACATGCTACATCTCACATTGCTGGCAGAGATAGCTGCATGGTTATACTGTTCAAATAAAATCTTTTAAATATTTAACACACTTTCCCAGAATGAACTGCAAGCCAAATAATGGCTAGCTGCAGCTGGATCCAGATGACAGATCTCCAGGGGCTAAATTCAACTCTAGAGCCCCCTAAAATCTTCATATCTGACACTTAATGTCTTACTGATACAGAGACATAACTAAGATGAAGGTGAGTTTTCCTTTTGATATTTCATCTTATATGGCAAAAGAGACCTTGAAAATGCTTTTCTGGAAACATGCTGATGGTGCAACATCATGGCACGTTTCTTTCAGACAAAGAAAGTGACAGGCCCTCGCAGACGCTCTAAAATAACTTAAGAGCACAACAGATGTCCTTCTGAATCTGCAGGAGAGGCCTCTGTATGTGCATGATGAAGAAAACTGGCAAATTATTCATCTGATGCCGTATATTAGCCTTCCCCAGTCACATTTCCAGAAGAGAGATCAGCCATCCTGCTGCCCCACCTTAAGACTGTAATCTCCCTCCTCCAGGAATTTTCCAAATTACATAAAAAATGCCTTTTTCTCCCTACACCTCTTCTCAAATGGGGCAGATAAACATATACCTCGAGCTTGCTCCGTTTTCCCTTGTTGCCTGGAAAGAATTTCTAGGGAATTTTTACATGTATTCCCACCTAGAGCAGTTTCAGCCATGGAGAAGCTGTAGGACAAGTGCTAAGAGCCACACGCTTCTTCTCCCAGGCCGACAGGTTAAAGGGAGAGCGAGATCGTCTTTTAAAGAGGGTGGGCGGCAAGTTGCAAAGAGGTAAAGGAATATTTGCTATTTCTTTTGCAAAACAGGCAGGAGAAAGCGGTGGCGGCGGCTGGGAGACCCCGCGGCCGCCTCTCCCACGCCCCCTCGCGAGCCCCCAGCCGCGCCGAGCCGAGCCGGGTAACAAAGCGCCGCTGCCCAAACCCGTGTCCAGCTCCCACCCGTGGATGCTCCATTGCCCCTCCGGACCCGAGCCCGTCCATCGCCGAGCGCCGGGCGGTGTCACTCGCTCTCTTTCTCCCCGTCACCTTGCGCTGCACGGCGCGGCAGCGCTTTCCCCTCCACCCCCCGGCGATTTTCTCATGCTGGAAAATCCCATCTGACCCACCTACCTCCTGCCTCACCCGCCGGGCAGCCGGGCGCCCCGGCCCCGACAACAACCTGCTAAATTTAGCCCAGTATCCACAGCAGGGGCGAGCGGGACGGGCGGCGCGGACACCGCGCACACACACGCGCGGACATGCGGGCACGCCGGGCACACCGCGCTGCAGGTGCCGAGCGGCAGCTACTCACACCACTAGCCTGGAGATGATCCATGAGACCATGGCGCTGCCGTGTGCCGCAGGGCTGGCTCTCCCGGCAGGGAGGGCTCGCCCGGTGTCCTCGCCCGCTGCCGGCCGCCGCCCGAGTGCGCGGGGCGGGCGGCTCGGCCATCCGGCCCCGCAGCCTCAGCGCAGCCTCACTGGCGGCGCCGCCCGCAGCCAACGCGCAGCCGGGCCCAGCCGCCCACACTGGGCAGGGCCCGCAGCCGCCCCCCGCGGGAGGAGGAGGAGGAGGAGGAGCCCCCCACGCTCCCGGACTCCCCGGCGGGAGAGCCCGGCGTGTGCGCGGAGCTTTTGCGTGCCGAAGGGGTCCCTGCCCAGCCGCGGCACCGGGCAGGTACGTGGGTGCTTCTGGACCACCGCAGCCGGGCAGGACACGAAGGGAACCCTGCGGACTGTTCACATGAAAGGAAAGGCAAAGCTAAGGCTCGGGGTCGAGGGGCGTCTTCGATCCATAGAAAGAGAAGGATTTCCCCATTTCCCCACACCCCTCACAGCGTCCAGCCACAACGGACAAGGGTATTGGCCACGGGATCCAGGTAAATTCTCATCATCGTCAGTGGTGACAAGCAGGAATCTCTCCTCGACATCACTTTTCATTAGCAGGTCTCAGGGCTGTCAAGGCCAATTTCCATGAGGAACAGCTGCCCACACACAAAACAACATATGTTGGCTTGACCTGCAGGTTGTTCTCTTTAAGTTTCCTTTGGGTTCTTTTCCTTTCTTTCACTGGTACATGCCAAATGTGGTTAGATTGCCTGAAATCACCTCCCCTGCTTTGGTTTTTCCCTTCTACTGGAAGCACACATGCCCATGGCAATTCATGATGAGGTTTTGTCTTGCAATATCCTGAGATCTCAAGCTTGCCACCGGAGCTGCTCCAAGCTTTACTTGGAGGCTGGTCTGTGGAGCAGCTGGCCTGTGTCTGGCATTAGGTGCAGGGCTCCAGCCATCCCTGTCCCTGGGTGCACTGCAGGATCCTCACCTCCATGCCACATTGTTCTTTCTGAAGGCTGGGCATCTGCAGCAAAGTGTCCCCGTCATTCTGAGACAGCATAGCTGAAAGATGCTGAAAATCTCTCATGTATTGTGACTAACCTGGGAAGAACTCTTGCAAGGAGAGACTGAACGTTTCAAACCAGAGGCAGCAGTTCTAGGAGCTGATCACAGACTGCTCTAGTCCCAGGTTACCACAGACATCCTCACCACCCTGTCCACACTATCCAGCCCTTATCATAGAAAAGTTTGGTTGAAAGAGAACTTAAAAGTCATCTCGTTTCAACTCCCTGCCATGGGCAAGAACACCTCCCACTAGACCAGGTTGTTCAGAGCCCCGTCCAGCCTAACCTTACACCTCACCTTTTTTCTGCTTAGATCAAAAGTCCTCCATAACAGGATCACCTTTTTTATGTTGGCTCTCTGGATCTGGTCCCCAGAAAACCAATACATCGAGGGACAGACAGACCAACAACTCAACTGCCTTCAGGTAAAGCTGCAGGCACACAGAGACGCGTGATTAAAGTTATTAAAGTTCAGCACGTGTAGCAATTGAATTTCGGGGAAGGTGCAATTGAATTTCGTGTAGCAGTTGAATTTCGGGAAGGCGCGCACGGCCGCCCCGCCCCGCTGCCCGCAGTGGGTCTGTTCCTCCGGCAGGGGGAACTTCAGCCCGCGCTGGGACCCGGAACGCGCCGTCACCTCCGCACGGCCACAGCAGCGCCCCGGCTCCCAGCGCCGGATCCTGCCTTACAGACGGGCTGCGAGCCTCAGCTGCAGGAATGGGGCCACCACACACTCCTTCCTCAGGGACTGTAAGGGCCGAGAGTGGCAGCATCGCTCCAGCCAGCAATGACTGCTGTACAGGCACCACTAAGGCAGGGCTGGGTGGTGCGCTGCAGTAAGCAAGTGTAAATTAGCCGTCCTCTCCAGGCACGCTTGCTCTAAGCGAGAACTGCCTTCTCTCCAAAAGAAGCCATTAGGTCATCCAGCCCAAATTCTTAAAGCAGTGAATCATCCTGTGGCTGTCTTGCTTATATATCGTAGCCAAATAAGTACTTGGAAATCTGTTATCCGAGATTTTTCCTGTGTCAGGATTATTTAGTGTGAGCTTTTAGACTGCATGTTGGCAGACAATCCACAACATTGTTATAGTTAATGATGGGATATTATCAAGTACAAGGCACAGATCTCTCTGCCAGAATATTTGTGTTATCACCAAAGTACATAAAACTTGCCACTTAGTACTTGCTGCATATTTCAAGCATAGTACTTGCTGCATATTTCCTGGACCAATAAGAGAAGATATTGGATCATAAAGACAGATAATACAGAGGACAACACCTAAAGCTGCAGCAAAACATTTTAGTGCTCAAATCATAACCCAGCCTCATGTCCTCCTGATTCGCTCCAACACTGAGCTAAGAGTCATCTCAGAGACCGACTCAGGGAGGTATTGGGGGAATCCTCCTCCTAACCCGTGCATCCAGCACTTCCACACTGCACGACTGATGGTTAAATTTCATGCATGTTCATTACATTCCTTAGGATAGGAGTGGTTGAACGAATTACTTCCCAGCAATCATTAACAGCATTAGCATATGTGACAGGCAAGCACAGTGTACTCTGGTGGTCGCACTGAGGAAGGCTCCGAGTCTCCCTCGGGGGTCATTCCGATGAAGGCCGGCAATCTTCCTCTGCCCTTTTCAACTTTCTTTCTGAAGCATGCGCAGTCCTTCGCTGGCTGGCTCAGCATTTTCTGCTGACAATAGGTTTTGTTCCTCTTATCTTGCCAAGGTGCATTCTGCTTCTCTTATCTTGACAAGGCTAAGGCCATCCTGCTTCTTAGGCTTGTGATTAATATTTGTTGACTCCTAATTGTTAACTCATGTTTACATGAGTTAACTACTGATCAACTTCTTTCACTCTTGGCTCCTTCTGTCCCACCATGTTCACTGCAACTCCTGCCAGTTGCCATTGCTGCTGACCCCACTGCTCTTTTCTGGGCAGAAAACCTCAAAAAGGATAGAGGATTTTTTTTTTTTTTCTGGCTGGCAGCAATCTCTGACAGGGGTAAGTAGGACATGGACCCTTCTTGTGCTGCTGCTTTGGCAGCACAATTACCACCTGAGGACTGGCACAGCTGGCACAATTACCACCTGGACTTATCTTAAGCCCCAAATGTACACAGATAGTTAACAAGGTAGTCTGGTGATGGCAAACCTAAGGAGCCTGACTGTGAATGCGGGAGCTTCACTGAAACAGCTGTTTGGTAAACACAGGGTGAAGGAGAGACATTCAGCTCCACTGAGTCACCAGTGGAAGGGTGACAATGCCCCCTACCTACTCCTCATGGGCTCTGTCTTAGGACAAGTCCCACAGCTCTGTGCCTATGACATCCCAAGCATCCTGGAAAGAGGTTTTGCTTGAAGAAAGTCTTCCCTTTGCTGTTAAATTACTGCATCCAGTCTATAAAAACCAAACCAAACTGAACAAACAAAAAGACTCCTAAAGAACAGAGAGACAGGAGAAGAGCTAAAGCCTAGGAACAGATATGAATTAATTTATACAGCCAGCTCAGCAGAAATGCCATCCAATGCTCATGGAACATTTTGGAACTGCTTTAGCAGTAGAAGCTTTGGCAGTGGAAAATCCTTCACAGATTGCACCATTAGATGGTCTGATTTCTGTTTCCCAAATTATAAAATAAATCAGCTTTGTTACTGAAGGCAGAGCCACCACCCTTGCTGTAAATACCATGTAGTCTTCCCCTAGCAACTACTTTTCCCGAGAAGTTCACAGCCATGGAAAACCCAGACCCCTCAACAGCTCTACTATAATCACCCTCATTCCTCTCAGGGAAAGGGGATCTCTGCCTCACAGCTGAACAACAACTGCCAAGCCAGGGCTTCTTAGAACAAGTGTCACTGACATACATGCACAGGGCACTCTGTTACCAAATCCAGAAAAGGTCAGGAAGCAGCAAGTGCAGACAACTCTTATGTCCTCCAATGAATCAAACCTACCAGAGGCATTTAAGAACAGCTGAAGTGCAGACAACCCAGCCAAGAAATGTACCCAGGAATAGGGAAAAATATCAGACAGAAAATTTGTGATAGTTGGGTGCTGAAGTGCACGTGGCAAAACCAAAAATTAATATAAAAATAAATAAACTACACATAACCATAGTGCACACACATATCATGCAGTGCTGTTACAGCACCTAAAAAGTATCAGGAGAAGAAAGATAGTTTGATCAGGAATAAATAGTCTGCATCCCATCAAGGAATGAACATACATAGGTAAATATATTCAACCTCATGAAAGAGAATCAAGGAATGCACACACACACACACACATATATAGATAAATACATTCAGCCTCTTGAAAGAAATGTTTAGAGTTCCACCCACTGCAATAGAATGGATGATTCCTTGCATTTATCTTCTGACTTCTATTTGGGAAGCAAAACAAAAGAAACAAATAAATGAAAACCTAATCTGGTAACATGGACAACTAGAGTGAAAATCCAAGAAGACTGCAGCTCCTGAACAGAGTAATGAAAAATGCCCATTTCTGAAATGACAGCTTTACTAACAAATATGGAGTAGACAGGAAAAGGTTAATCCTACCCGTGGGGGAGAATTGTTACAGCATGGGGAGACATTCAGCATTTCCTGGCTGCTATTTCCATCTTTATTATTGAATTAACTGCTTCAGAACTATGGCCATTAGCAAAGAGAGATTAAGAAATGCCTATTTTATCTCAAAAGTGGTGTGGTCTGGCATTTGTGCTGGGAATTGTGATTTCTGAGAAACACTCTTGATTTCAGTGACTCACTACCAGAGCTTGGGGAAAACACAGAGACCAGCATGTCTGAATGTATCATTTGGCTTTAGGTAAACAAAACGGGAGGGCTTAGCCCAAATTATCCAAATAGAAAACTCTGCAGCCCAGAGCTCAGCCACTGATACTCAGTATCTCAGATATTGAGCTCTGAATACCTCAGGTCATGTATCAAAAGTGTCTTCCAAGAAGTTTGTTCTTTGCTTTCCATATCCTCTTCTGTAACTTTGTGCTGCTACATGTAACTTACATGCTACAAGATGCTTCCTCTGCCTTGGAATAAATCCATGTGTTTTATATTAATTCATTAGTGGTTCTGAGGTATCTGCAGACCCTCCAGCTCCATGAGAAATTATCCTAGTTCAGCATGTTTTCCATTATACTGATCAGAATCCTAGAATTATAGAATATCCTGAGATAAAAGGGACACATAAGGAACAAAGGAAATGCTTGATTTATAGCATTTTATAAATTGATGAAAGAGTATTTTAGACTGGGAATTACTTTTCCAATTTTAAAAGTCAATAAAGACATTAATAAATTACCATTGTTATTACAGTACTTCTGACACTCAGGTTAGATTCCTTGCTCCTTGTTAGCTGCTACCATCTTTCCACTGGCCTGTGTCAGTGTTTACCTCCTGTACACCCTGCTATAGACAGCATACAACTGAAATGTAAAAGTATGGAAACAGTTCAATAAAAACCCCCTACATATCAGCAAAAAACCTCACCCCAAACAACAACAACACAAACCAACCCAAAAATCCTTCCATAGTGACTTTGAATAATAAGGCATACTGTCAAAACTTAAAACCAGTGTGAAGACCAAGCCTATCTTAGCTTTAAAACAGGACATTTAATGGCCATGGCAAGCTTCTGTGGATGATGCACACTGAGTCAAGACTAGGGAAGGTTTCTCTTTAAATTTGGTTGTGTGTGTCCCTCTGAGCCCTTGTTATCAGCTACCTCCAGGAAGGAGATACTGAGATGTACAGAGCTTTGGTATGATCCAGTGGGTCTGTCCGTACATTCTTGCTCCGGAAGGATGGATTGTTCTGAATTTTATTCTCGTGTAGTGTTTAACAATGGGAACAATAGGGAATGAAAGGATGACTTGACCATGTTCTTAACCTTAAAGGAGACACAGAGAGAAAGGAGGCAGGCAATTAAGTGCCAGTGTGAACATGCATTTGCTCAAGAGAGATATTGAGAGAAATACGGTCAGTGCATGGCCTTGAGGTGTCACTGAGGCGCCACCGTGCAAACAGGAATGCAAACGATAACAAGGAGCTGTAAATAACAAAAGGGCCCCTCTGATGAGCAGATAAGAGGTTTCCTTCAAGGAAACAGAAGGAATGTGCAGGAGGCTATCCATAGTCCTAATTATGTCAGGAGAATGCTGCAGACTGGTCTTAGCAGTTTCTAGAGACTGTCTTCACATACAGATGTAATAAAAGAATTGAAGGCAGTAAGACAGGAAAGCAAAGTGGGCTTCTTCACCATCCCTTGCTGAATTACCTTTAACCAACTAATTTGGTATCACAGGCACTGCTCTGCTTAGCAGCATCCTGCACACAGATGAAATCACCCAAGCAATCACTAGACTAATATGGCAGCATTAAAACATGTTTTAATAACTGTATAAATACTACTTAATGCTAAGTTTTACTACAAGGCTGCTATTGACCTTGTGGATCAGTTTAAACCCCAGCACAAACCAGGATATGGTTTCAATGCTGTGTAGAGCCCTGAGGGAGGCAGATGGAAACGAGCTGCCCTGGCACAGCTGGCAAAGATGCCTTCCCATAGGAGCTGCTCAAGGTACTTGCAGGCGAGCAGCAACCTCACTGTGAGTGCACTCATTTCTCCAGGGGTCTTCTCAGACTTCTGCCAGGATTTTTCTCTTCCTCCCATACACCAGAATACACCTGCATCCCCCTGTGTGTCCTGTTCCTCTCAAGGTGTGGAAATCACTCACTGCCTTTTAACTGTTTTGTCCTCATCTACAAATGCAAAGAGAAATGCTGAATGTCAAAGCACAGAGCATATTAAAGACACCAACTCTCATGCAATGTACATTCATGAACATGAAATTCCACCACACTAAGCTACTTTCAGTTTTATTCCATTCTGGAAAAAGTAAAAATGATGACGGAGAAAAGAGGCCTCTTTTTATGGACAAGTTATATAACTGAATTTTTTCTCTGCAGTCAGGATACATGAAAAACTTGCAGCATCATCCTGCTTCTCTCTCTCTCTCATTATGTGGCAGTAGGAAGAAGAATTAATTGTCTTGCCAGGGACAAAAAAGGCTATGGTCCAAAACGGAAACAGAAAAAAACCAGGATCCAAATCAAACAATTAGAGGCTTCAGGGAAAAAAAAAAAAATAAATAAAAAAAAGACACAAAGGAAAACTTCACCCATTGTGATAAGAGTTTTCAAGTTACCTTCAAGTACACCTTCTACAGGCTATTTATAGAAACTCCCATCCCTATAAACTTTACTCCCTTCTAAAGCCTTACAACATCTCACTTTAATGCCACTATTAATGAGACCAGATAATGGTTCCTTGGCTTGGTACCTGCTTACAGCCCACAGAGGTCAAAGTGAGTGCTGTGGGCATTGCATACAGAGAGCTCCCAACACTTCATATGGCTACTGAAAGTATTCTAACACATTTCTGAACCATGCATGCCTGACTGAGGAAAGCAATAATAGTTTTTCCCCACAAATAGTGACCCAGTACATCTGCTTAACACAAAATTTGAAAAGGCTACACCTGAAAATGGAAATTTAGACTCCTAGCAGTCTAGACTTCAACATCACAATGTACTACAACAAAGAGAAAAAAAGAAAGCAGATAACTGCTTAAAAAAATCAGCATCTTCATCATAATTTTAAAATAGCATTTGTGCTCAACTCCCATTTTCCATAGCAGTCTCCAGCCAGAAAACTGCATGTTCCAACCTCTTAAACTGCTAAATGAAGTATTTGCAAGCACATGTTCTCCCTCCATACTCCAGCAAGAGACTCATAATTGCAGTGCATGCAGGTGATGCAGTGTTTGCTGGGCTCTCTTCTCCCTCAGACACCAGCCCAGCCATCCTCTGCTGAAAATACTTTCCAGAACTCTAAGAGCCCAGAGGTTCTCCAAGTGCCACTGAAATGAAATGGACAAAGTAGAGCCAGTGACCAGCAGTGCCAGCAGCAGTGAAGGTGTATCTCTATCCCAAGGGAAGTGTGCCAGCACATCATACAGTCCTCCCAGAAGTACCCTGACACCAGTCAGGGTGCTGCTGATAAAGGTGTTGCTGTAGCAACACAGAGTTTACTCTGAGGCAGCTACACAGGAATGTCCTCAGGAGCCCTGGGGATGATTTTCAACTCATGCCAAGCTCCATGCTGCTGAGGCTACACCTGACTTTGTACAACAACTGAGTTACAAGTAGCCCATAGAGCTACTTGTAACTCAGTTTTTCAGCTCAAAGCAGGGCCAACTTTGAGCCTGCATTACACTGGGGAGGACCTCATCTCCAATAATATTTTATAAAGTAGTCTAGACATGAATTTGTGACCTGTAGCAGTTACAGTGCAGTGAAAAAACGAGACAGTTTTACCCTTACAACAACTTTGTAAATCTGGTGTGGTGGGCAGAGATCTGAAGCTGTCTTAGCACTGAAGCTGCCTCCCCTGGTGCCAGCAGCACAGCAGCTATCAGAGCACTGTGCAACAGGTTGTGTTACAACCTCTTAGGTCAAGACATTGTTCTTTAGGGTGGAAAATTGGTTCTGCAAAAGTCAATGCATTCCTTCTATTAGCTATAGGCAAGAGGATTGGCTTTGGGTTATGGTAAACACACATGGTGGGCAGCTGCAGCCACTACTTAAGAGTTAATCCCTGTAATATCCTTTGTTAATCTAACTACAATGATCAAGTAGCATGGAACATATTCAACATGGACAGAGAGGGTATGTTAGATTAACAGGATTACCTGCTGATGAGGGTAATACTACCCTGTATTTATTCAGCACTTCTCTGAAGAACAGCAGGTACCTTTCAAAGGTGGGTAAATATTTGTTAATCCCAGAGATGAATATGTAAGTGCAAAGAGGTTAAGTAACAACACTGGTTCCACACAGTGAACCAGAAGCACTATTCCCAGACATGCTTTAGCACAGCATTCCTTGAGCCATAGGCTGGTGCAACCTGCTCATAAAGTCCTAACAATCACAGCCCATCCTGTTCTCCCATGCTAACAGGCTGCCTAAAAAGCAACATTTCTATGGCCAGTTAAAGCTTCATTTTCACTACTTATGCTGACTTTGAAAAACTTTACACAAATACATTTGGGGAGCAAAAAAGCCTACTTTGCACTGTAGCATGTCTAACACACTGCTGTGGAACAGTCAAATATAAACATTCTGTACCATCTGTAAACTTTTATATGTATCTTTTGTAGCTTGGGGTCGTGATTTTGCATTCTTTGTGTAAAAACATTATATGTGTTTAAAAGAGTCTGATAAAATAACGAATTTGAAGAATAAAGCTTTCATTTTTCTCCCTCTTTAAAAGATCCTTTAAACCCACAACTAATGCCTGTGATTCCTGTCTGTAGCTATTATTCTTCTAATGATCATAAGGTCACCTGTACCACAGGAAACCTGTGAGAGCTGAGCATACACTGTACTCCTCATTAGCTCATTAGTGCCCCATACCAGCATTCATTGCAGTAGCTTTTGACAAAGAAAAAAAACTCCAGAACTTCAATGCCTGCCTAATTTGGGCAACAATGTGTAAACCAGAGTAGCACAGACACCACCCCACTCCATATTTGTATCTAGTTCAGCATTTACTCTAGCAGGAAGGGTAGAACATAAGTCAATATAGAGACCTCTACAGCAAATGAGGAAGATCAGACATCTCTGAGGGATAATTTGTCCCACTTATTCTAGACATCTATTTTAGTATTAATCTCCTTCTGGAGATGCTGCTCTTCACTCTCTGCAGAGTAGGCTTAGACAATGAGATGCCTGCTGGTGGATGAAGTTCATTAAATTCATATTTTCTGTGCTGGCAGATTGTGACCTACATGTTATACAAAGTGAGATACATCCAACCTCTGCTGCAACCAGAGGCACAAAGCTAATCATCTCATGGAGTGAGACAGGGAACCCAACACCTGACATACAACCATGCCTGCTAAAATTCAGTCCTCCAATGATCTGCTACATTTTTTTTCCAATACCACATTTATAAAATCATTTTCAGCCTTGCTAATTATTTAAATCACCTCAAATATTTCCCTACCTGCTTTTGAAACAAATCTATCTCCAGTTACCCCAGCCTGTAGACATACAGGTTTCAAGCTACTCCTCACTGTTTATGTGTCCAAGTTTGTCAAACAACAGAGACAGCCTGGAGTAATTTGGCTGTGTTTCTTATATTCTCCTTAGAAAATTGCAGCTGTAAATTTTATTGTGTGATAAACTGTGTATAGGAAATAAGAGTAAAAAGCAGCAATAGAAATCTATGCCACAGCAGAAGTTCCTCTGCATAGGAAACTGGAAAATGTCATTTCCGTTTTTGAAAAAAAAACCTGCAATTATGCTATTTAGGGCAGTAGTTATTGGGAAGTAGGAAAAGTTTAAATTTACCTTTTTATGCTTTTCAGAAGAGACAAGAGACAGAACAGATTGCAATCTTCCTCTTACAAGAAGACAGGGCTGACATATGATCTCTAAACAAGTGGATGAAATTCCTAGTTTCACTGGAGTTAGGAATCTGCTTTAGAGCCACTGTTTTAATTTTAGACACAAACCATCAAAGCCCAGGGTTTGGAGAGCAGCCATTAGTCTCTGACAGCTGTGAAGAGAGACCAGGGAAAAGACACTCTAAAGTTTCACTGACATGTAGTTGACTTAGAGAGCTTTACAGAGAGGAGTAGAAAAATCCTCTCTGTATTGTGGCTTACAATAACAATTACAGTGAGAGAGATAATTACCAGTGCCAGTGCCAATGCCCCAGTGCAGGCAGTCCACTGCAATCCCAGTGGCCCCAGAACTGCCCAGTGCCCTCTTCTCCTGGGCTGGGTGGAGATGCAGAGACCTCTGCACATGGCAGGAGAGCTGACACTGAGAGAAGAACAGGAACAATCTGTAACCTACAGCTGTAACTATTTTTAAGCAATACTGTTACATGTGCTATAAGCTAAAGAGAAATTACAATGCCTATTTCCAATTTCTGGACAGAGGGTACTGGGGGATGGATGCCAGTTTGATGGAACTGGGGTGTCAGCTGCTCTGATTCTGCTTTGAATACATTGTACTCAAAATTTCAACTCTCACATATTATTTCTTGCATTGCCCCTTTATCTAAAACAGATGACTCAATCCCAATTTAATATCTTCTGGAAGAAATTCTTAGCAGCTGCTTCACAATCATGGTTTGTTTGTTTGTTTGTTTTTTTCCTCTCTGGCATTAAGGGAGAATAAACACTTATTAAAGTTTAACAGGGAAAGTAAATTTGAAGATTAAAATAATGTTTAATGAGTAGCTTTACAACTCATCATCTTTCAGGTGCACAACACAAAGCAATTAATAAGAATTATTATTGTTATCCCCATTTACAGAGAAATGAGGTGAATTAAATGATCTGCCTTATGACACACATAGTGTTAGTTTCCAGATCTGGCTCCCAGTTCTGTGCTGTACCAACTAGGTCACATTTAGCAATACACAACTTCTAAATATTCCCAGTTCTATATTCATCAATATCTTGTATCTTAATATTTCAATTTTTTTTTTTTTAAGTTTCAGTGATACATTACTTCAGCTTTGTTAACATTATACCAGCACAATAAACAGAATTAAGAAAAAAATAGGGAATTATTTTTCAGTTGACCCTTGATGTGAAAAGTTACTGCATTTTTCCACTGGAATCAGTTACTGCAGTAGCAGGTAAACCACCCAATATATCCATTGCTCCAGTTCAAGGGCAAGTTGGTAAGTGACAGGACAGAAGAACCAGAGCCAAGAGAGCTGGTGTTCTCTGCAGGGGGTGGAAGGATTTGCAGTCCATCAATAAGATTCATGCATGTACAACCACCCACTGAGATCACTCTGCAGTGTGTCCTCCCTCCAAGTTTTAAGTGAATACTCATTCAAGAACAGTCAAAGTTCTTGTCCAAATTGCACATACTGTACCTCGAGGATCACTACTTCTCAAATGTTCACTATTTTGTCAAAAACTGCATTAAATTACAGAGGCT
The DNA here is from genome assembly GCA_013397555.1 of Urocynchramus pylzowi. Taxonomy (NCBI): domain Eukaryota; kingdom Metazoa; phylum Chordata; class Aves; order Passeriformes; family Fringillidae; genus Urocynchramus; species Urocynchramus pylzowi. The sequence continues at coordinate 671,817 of VZRH01001687.1, read as the reverse complement.
GAAAGAGAATTTCCAAGATGTGGAAGAATAATCAAAAGCAGCAGTGTGAATTTAGTCCAAATGTTCTTAGAAAAGTATGTAGGAGGGTAGTTTAGTTTTACTTTGAAATTAGAACAATTTCTATCCCCAGTGTAGAACTCACTGACCTGACACCTTCACATGCCCAGCAGCCCAAGCTGCTGAAATCTGTCAGATCCACAAGAGAAAGGTGTAAGTTTTCTCCCAAGGGAAGACACTCTATCACAAAACAGATCTGTTTAAAATAAAGAGCAGGAGGGACTTAAAATAGGCTAAAAGAATCTCTCTGACACTGGCAGGAATTGGTGTGAAGTCTAACTTTGCCAAAGCCAGGTTACGTTGTTTCAATGATGGAAGAGCCTGGACATTATTAAGTAGCAAAATATGAGTAATATGTTCTGTTTGCAGTTCTGGTGTGAGGCTTCTGGAGGTTAGGCTAATTACCAAAGAACAACTCTCCTCAGATCATTAAACAATGTTGCCTAAAGTTCACTGTATCTCTTTACCCACCTTTCAAAGTCTCCTTTTGTACATCACCAAGACATTCCTGCTGTGGTGGTGGTTTCCACGACGTGGTTCAAATACATCCATCAAGATAATCTTGATTTGCATTCTTTTATTAAAGAATGATACCCCAAACCCTTTGAATTATTAACTGATAATGTATTATTACCTGAGGGGAAAGGGCTTTTTTCTTCCACAACAGGCCTTCTTCCTCTGAAGCAGTCAAGGAAAAACAAAATCAGCACAGAATTGCTCACCACACTTTATGTATAATGTTTGTTCATGGTTACTTTGTAAAGGTTATTGCATCACTCTATCTATAAATAATAATTTAACTTTAGAATTCATCTACAAAATTTAATATCTAATTGCAATCCCCAGATAATACTTAACACACAATTAAATAATTAAATGTTAAATTAATAGTCAATTAAAATTTAATAATTGATCCTGATTTATCATCCTAAGAGTCCTCTCACAATTTCCTGTTTCTACAGTTGGGATAAAAAATTGAAGTCCTACTAACTCATCACTAGCAAAAGACAGTCCTCACTGCAGAATAGGTATGGGAGTGGAAAAGAGCAGATCAGCATTTCTCATTGTTTTTCCTTCAGCAAGTAAACTTAATTGCATAAAATTAAAATGTACTTTGTTTCAAAGTATGTGCTTCCTTCAGCTTCAGACAGTGAGGAAATATTAACTAATGTAAGACATGAATTATTTTATTTTAACTTATGGTAAAGAGATAATAACTGAAAAAAGGACCTGGAACCAGTCCTGCCACTCTTGCAAAGCTGATCCAGGTGAGGTGTGCTGAGGCTGTACCTGAGTAAGGAGCTTTTCTCTTTTCCTGCTCTAACAGGTGGGATAGGAGTAGTGACTGATCTGCATTAGTATGTAAGGAGTAATTGAACTGCATCAGTTTGGTGCTACTGAATGAGAAAGTTTCTGGTACTTTTTGCTCATTCTTTAGCATCACATCTCAAGACATACTGGAGAAATGAGTTAATGGGTTATCTCCCAAAGCTCTGCTTCCAATTCACAGAATATTCTGGGTTGGAAGGGACCCACAAGGATCACCAGGTGCAGCTCTTAAGTGAATGTCCCATACAGGGATCAAACCCACAGCCCTGGTGCTACTGGCACCAGCTGGTGGTTTCAAAGCCTGACCATAAGCACTTCCCACTTTAATTACACCTCCATCATTAATCCCTAGACTATAAAGGACTCCATGTTCCTCTCCTGTGCTTGTACAGCCCCCTATTCAGAGGGCCTTTGGTTGAGAATGGAGACCCTCAAATGTCACCACAGTAGAGATTTTAAAAACCAGGTCCATAATGTCCTGCACTGATCATTGCTTGGTGTGGCTGCACACAAACTTGTAGGTTTAACCTGGAAATGCAGGAGAGCCCTGAAAAACAGTCTGCTCCCTCTTATGGAAAACATCTCTGGAGAACACAATGCCAGGACAGTTATCTAGAGCCCCTTCTCTGACTGAAGCATCCCTTTCTTGTAAAGTGTCTGTGACATCAAATACTTCTAGGCAGTGGGAGGCCAATTTTCAAGCACAAATATTTGAATAGCACATCCAGATTTTATATGCAGAGAGGTAGGTGTAAATGCCTGAATGTGCAATTGTTTAGGCATAAAATTGGCTATTGAGTTTTATTGCTAAATTCCAATTTAAACTGAACTGTTAAATTCAAATAATTAAATTCAAACCTCAAAGTCTCTTCTGCTTTTTTTCCTAGTGATACCCCCCCAAGAGAAATTTTCTGTTATTTAATGGTGCCTGAAAGGAAGAATTTGTTGAAGTGTGTTCTGAAGTTACTGTTTAAAGAGCTCCTGTTTGCAGAGATTACTCCTTTCTCACATAGGAGCTAAAGGCTTACCTATTACCAGTTCAACCCAGTAGGCAGGGCCAGCTGGAAAAAATTATGCTCAAGACTTGATGCAGGCAGAAGAACAGGCTGAAAGCTGCTGCTTTGAGGGTCAGTCAGTTCTGCTTATTGACTACACTGCTTTGTTTTGCAGGTACTTCAACAGACATTGAGTTTTCCAGAGGTAAATAATGCAGTGAGACAGTTGCACCCGTGCCATTATCATCAGGTTAGCCTGAAACTTATTCATGGACATTTTGATGTTTCTCTTGACATACTGAATGTAGGCAAAGACACACAAAATATTTCTAACAGACATTAGCTTTTGTGGAGACTATTGTGAGTGGTGATAAAATAACCAGTTAAGAAGAACAACAGTACTTTTTTCCTGTATTGTATGGTTGTCATACTGAGAAACAAGTTCTTAAATGATGCAGCAAATTCAGAGATGTTTAGAGTAATAATTTTAAATTTTATGTGTTTCACTTTTTGACCCAAGACTTTACTGGCTACCTTTAACTTACAACTTTTAAAGAAGCAAGATAATTTAAGAAAGATATTTGGTCTTTATTTAATTTTAAGAAATGAAGAATCCTAGGGAATAGAAATAAGTAGCTAATTGCCTTCTCTGTTTCAAAATCAAAAAGTCTTCAGTTATGTGGCTTCTACTTAGCCCCTAGGGTTTGAACACCTCTACTCTTTCAGGACTTTGAAAGCTTGTTTGCACCCTGGATGACTGAGTTTTGTCCAGGCTTCTGTCAACTTGTGCTCTGTCTGCTTCCCCATCTTCTCTTCTGGTTTCTGCCAATTCATTTTATTTTATGTACCTTCAGAATGCTGCTTTTTGATCACATCATCTTTTAGCATCCTTTCCTATATAAGTTCATATTCAAGGGCATTCATGGACAATGTCACTCTGTACTCCCAGCCTTCTAGGCCAGGACCTACCCAAAACATTAAATTTTAAAATACCTTTGACCAGTCTCCATGCCACTCTATGAGCAGCATGTGGGAGCTGCTCATTCACTAAACTCATGTTGTTGTCATTCAAATCTCTCTTTAAAACCTTCCTTTATTCTGATGCTAATGGGGAAAAAAAAAATACTATTAGGCAACTGGAGTGCTACCAACAGCTTGATCTATTACATTGACTAATATTGCTTCATTATAGCCTGACATCCCTCTTCCTGCATGTATTAATCATCTACTCTTTGAGGCAAAGTGTTCTCTCTGCAGAAAATCTAAGGCTTTAAATAATGAGGTTATGCAACACCTACATGGTGTGATGTGTCAATTGTACAGCCACTGCTACACGAGCCTAAAGTCTATGATGAAACAAATAATTTGGTAGTTTCACACCTAGCTTGCTTTATACAAGATCTTATTACAAATTCCATCTTGCAGGTCTGGTCTATATAGTAAATATTCAAATCTGAGAAGCAAACATACCTGTTTTTCCTTTCAGTGCCAGCTAACTGAAAGAAAAGTGGTTCTTCAGACTGCACACAGTTGCTGATATATCATTTTTTTATTATTCACTTATATTTATTTTCTTTCTTCCTGCTGAAAACTGTAGCAATTACTAAGTTCATCTCATTGATAGAAATCATTGGAGATTCCCTACAGTTGTAGAAGAAATTGGACTGTCTGATTTCCATGGAGTAGACAGCAATTTCCTCATCATGGCACATGAGGAATTTTTTGTGCCTTTTAATTTCATACATGAATGTATTTAAATGTAGTAAGCAAATGATCAGTGAAAGCAAATTGGTGGGGAAGGCTTTAAAAATACATTTAACCTAAGTGTGGAAATGGATTCTTGGAAAAAATGGAAGATGAGACCACAACATGGCAGGAACGTCACAGTGCTCTCTGATGGGGGGTTTTGAAGCTCACACATCTCTAGTGATGGAAGGAACCCTGGAGAAAGCACAAGCTGAGCACCGTGAGATTTTAGTAAACTGGATGAGTCAACAGCTTCTTTGCCTTGGGTACTTTCTGCACTTGTGGACTTTTCCTCTCACGTGCTCTGGTGGGAAAGTCTTACAGTAGAGGAGTATGTGTGGCTTTTTGGGTCGCTGCTGACACCATCACCCAGATCATGTGGTATTCTCTGTTTAACTCCTTGGTTCTCATTGGGAATGACTTTAAACTGAAAGGCAATAGGTTTAGATTAGATATAAAGAATAAATTCTTCCCTATGAGGGCAGCAAGGCACTAGAACCCTTCCAACCCAAACCAATTATGATTCTGTCATCTTGCCTTGTAACTTGTACGAACACACAAATCTCACGTTAAAGGCGTGAGCTGCTGGAAGCCATTTGCTTTCAGATGCAACTACACAACCTCCATCAACCACAACTGGAGCGGCTCCACAGCCTGCTGTCCTCCGCAGGAACCTCGGGGACATTGTTATTTTGTGATATTTCAGGCTGCTCGCTGTCCCCTGCCCAGCAGGGCCCGCCTGACCCCATTCCCCTCAGCACGACAAGATGGCGGCCTGTGGGGCACCCGCAGGTGCTGGCCCCGCCCCGTGCGCATGCGCAGAATCGCCCCGCAGGTGCCACCGCCCCCTGTGCTATATCTGAGTACGCCGCGAGCCGCACGTATAAGGAGCCGTATCACGCCCTCTGGCCCCGCTTCGATCCCTCCGCCGTCTCTAAAAGCAGTTCCAATAGCTGGAGGCTCGGCGCTCCCAGGGTGGGAACGCGGACCTAGAGAGGCGCCGCGGCCCTCCCGAGCGCGTGCGTGCCTCCCCTGGGGCTCGGCTGCGGGCACTCCGCGGGCTGGCCCCGAGGGACTCCTTCCATCGACGCTCAAGCGGAAGGATATATCGTTTTTATTTTTTTATCCGCCATCTGCTGAGCAACGGTTTCGGAGGTGTGGCCAGGCGCGAGGGCCACGCCCCTCCGGGCCAATCGCGGCGGGAGACTCGCTGCCGNNGCCGGCAGCGGGGCCGGGGGGGAGCAGGTGAGGGCAGGGGCAGGGCTGGAGGTCTGCCCGGGTGGGCAGGCCGGGGTGTTGGTGAGGCGGAAGGAGCTTGGCCTGGTCGCCTGCTCCCTCCCTTCGGCTGCCGCCCGGCGCTCTGACTCCTCGGAGGAGGAAACAAAGAGGCGGCGGGGGTGGGAATGGCCGGGAGCTGCGCTGCAGCCATTCTGGAAATACCTTCTGGTGTTTCCTTCCACCCACCCCCGCCGAATAGTGATTAAAAGGACCGTGGGTGGTGGGGCGAGCTGTGGGTGTCCGGGGGTCCGGCTGGAGCCGCTAGGAGAAGCGGGGGGGGCGGCCGGGAGAGGAAGGAGGAAGCGCTCACTGCCCTGCCCTGTGTGTTTCTCTCCTCCTTCCGTCGCTTTCCTCGCTGAAGGCCTCCCGATGAGTTAAAATGGTGCTGAGGCTCGAGGGGAGCTGGTCGCTGCTCGTAGGGAAGAGGTTCCTCTGCCTGTCGGAAGAGGAGGACAGGACGTGGGACGCCAGCCTCATCTCGGAATGGCCCTGGAAGTCGGGCAGGATCCGGGCTGTGTCACACACGGACATATCCAAACAAGACCTGAAGGTAACCGGGAACTTTCAGAGAGCCCTGCTGAATCGAGAGTGTGACCGGGGAAGTTGGTGTGGCCGTGTGTACACGTGTGTGCACATGCTGCTCTCGGGGGCAGAGCAGGCGGCGTCTTGGCCGGCGCGTTTGGAAACGTGCGCCCCTGCCCAAGTGCCCGATGTGCTCGCACTAATGCCGCAAATTATCTCCAACTAATTATACATGTGCTTTCTTCCACCGGCGTTTTGAGAAACAGGTTTTTACCGCACCCACTGTGCCTATGGTTTGTTTCCTAAAGGTAATTTAAGGTCTTGCCAGCTGCGAACAGGTTTTTGCCCTCAGAGTTGAAACCGAAACCCTCCAATGCTGTTGGGATTGGTGACTTTCCTTTCCTGCTCTCTGGAGCAGCTGGTCATGAGCAACTGCTTGGGTTTCAAAGTCACACCGAATTCATGCCTGGTGCTGGAGGTCTCTCGGACTCTTCTTGCATGGTGGCCTCTTCTTATTAATGATTACCAAGTGGGTTTTTGAGCACATAGTTATTGCAAGCGTGGTGTAATTGGTTAGCTGTGTATTTTGTGTGGGAGTCAAGCTAAGTTTATGGTTTGCTTGTGGAGTTGTTAAGGGGCTTTATTTGGCAACTGTAGAAGTATTCAGCCATGTCTGGGCACTTACTAGAGTACAGACTGGGTGCTTGCTCCCCAAGGACAAAACTCCATTGTAGCAGCGGCATCTTGTGCTTGTTTCTACAGAAGACTTCAATGGCTGTCCTGTGACAGCAAGAGCGGCACCATCTTCCCATTTCAACTCCTTTCCTCTTTTTTGGTAACGAGGACTTAGTGACCTCTGATTAACTGAGCTGTCAAACAAAATGAAACTTTGTATGTTTCTAACTCTTTCTTGAAAGCGTAAACTTTGTTATCAGCTTGTTGTTGTGGATGTGCGCAGGGGTGGAGCTTTGTCCATTTTTGGGCGCGGGGCTGTGCCCTGTGCCGTGCTGGTGGTGAGGAGGAGGTTCTTGGTGCAGAAAACTCTTAGGGACTTTGTCCGCCGAGGAGAAGAAGCAGGTGCTGGTGGGGACTCTATTGTGAGCTTTGTAGCTGGTTACGCTTCTGCCAGAAGCAATTGACTTGATGTGTTCTCCAGTTGAAGTGTAAAGAAGTTGCAGAATGGGCAGTGGAGGTGTGGAGAGCTTTGTACCAAAACACATCCATCTTCTTTCCTCTCAGAGTTCTGTGCAAGCATGATAGATCCGAAATAATAGTGGACTGAGAGGGGGGATTAAGTATTTCTCCTGTAAAAGAGTATTTATTTCAATTTTTATTTTGTATAGAAGAACTGTCAAGTACTGTTGAAATGATTTTCTCAACTGTGTTTTCCTGTGTGTGCAATGTTGATGCAGTAGACAAAACAAGCCATTCTGGTTCTGGTTGTTATTTGCTTATCTCTTTCATTGTTTCTGTGCACCTCAAAATTACCAAGTTCATTTCTGTACCCATTAGTTTGATGACTCCTGGCTGTGGTAATGCTGTTTGTGTGCATGTTTTCACTTGCCTTTTCCCTGAGAGGGATGATAAAACACCAGGAAATGTTTCTGAGATTCACTCAGTTGAGATTTCTGTGCTGTTTGCTAAATGTGGTTAGGCTGGATTGCTGTAATCTTTGGGAAGAGGGAATGAGTTTTCCAAGAGTAGAGTCCTCTACCAAGATGTTCCAATTCCTGTATTCAGGCCAAGTTGTACTTGTGGTCTTTCCCAATAATTTGCTGATCTCCCATGTTGCCTTTGAAATTAGGATAATGCTATCCCAAAGACATTGGTCAAGCCATCATATTTTTGCCACAAAATTGCTTTCCTCTTGAAAAATCTGCACAGTTGTTTCTGAAACTCACAAGGATAAATAGCAGTTAAAAGCAGTCAGGAAGTGACCTTCACATTACATAATTTGATAACCTTTACTGTCCTACTGCCATTTGTGCTTTCAATAAGTTGGCTGAAGTTATTATTTGAGACTGGTATTTTTAAAATAATTCTGAAGAAAACCAACTTGTTTATTCCAGTGCTCTAGAGTTTGTGGAAAATCCATGTGCCACTACTGTAGGCAGTCCTTTAGCTTTAGTGGACTTTTTTAGGGGGAGTGTGTATATTTTTCCCTGCTTGTAAACACCAGTGACACTGTTAACATAGTTAATTATCTTTAAGCAGCATAAAACTTTTTGAGATGGGAAGTTGTGAAGTTAAATGTAAATAATGTTATTTTATGTGACAGTAATGATGATAAACCTGTTAACATTGACTGTCACTTATAAAATACTGGGTCAACCTTGGATGCTTTAGTGATTGCTTGATTATGTGACAGACAATAATCATGCTGGAACTATAAGTACATTTAATGATTTTTTTAATTTTTGAGTAAATGGATGGGTTTATCTTTTCCATGTTGAATGTGTCTGAATTTTATAGGTAGTCACTCACTCACTTTGCCTCCTTTCTGTAGATTTGTGTAGAATTTGATGATGAATCCTGGGAAAAGCGAAGATGGATAGAAGTCTACAGCAGGATGATGATAGCATTCCTGGTGGAGCAGAAGCTGGTGCTGGCTGAAAGAAAAACCCAGTCCATGCCTCCTGTCCAGTGGCCTGCAATGGCAAGTACACTCTTGGCTTGAGTCACTTTGGTTCTGCAGTTCCACCCTGTGGGACAGAGTTGTCACCAGTGTGAATGTCTCCAGTGCAGCCTCACTCCTGGGTGTCTTGGGAAGGGAGAAAATCTCTTTGTGCAGCTCAAGCTGACAGAGCTCATCAGAATTTGAAGTTGGGGACACAAGGATATGTTTGCTTCTCTCTCAAACCCCTGTTCTGTACATTGTTAATTCATTCTCCCTCTAGTCTCATGTTTTGTTTCTTCTTCCATGGAATTCCTCTTAAAATAGGGAAAGTGTAAATGATAGGTTTCTAAGGATAGCCTGTGTTTTTATTTTAAGTTTTTGACTCTGCCTCAAGTTAATGCTATGGTAATTCTTGATCCTGAGACAAAAATAATTCAGATTACTCTTATGTGATGCCTGCCTGGCATGAATGATTGTGAGATTTAGATTTTCTGCATACAAAAAGCTGAGCTGTACTGTACAAGGGGAGAACTAAGCTTTCTGTACCTGCCATGCATGGCTGAATAGGCAAATTAGCCAGGGGAGGTGAACAGGGAGCATTTCTTAATGTATTCAGCTGGTACAGTTGTATTTGCATACTTTGGATATTGCTGCTCAAGAAAGTAGTGAGATTAGTGAAAATGCAAACATGTAAACTTGCTGAACATGAATTATGCTGAAGCTGTAGTCTGTGTTTTAATACTATTAACTTTGCTAGGTATAAAGTGTGCATTGTAATTCATATTGCTGCATTTTAGCTGGTCTTTCTTTCTTAAGCAAAGCTAATCAGTATCTAAGCAGATACTTATTGGAAGTAGGACCCAATAGAATGGAAGAGGAAATGGAAATATAAATCCTTAATTTTATTTCCTGAGCTGTGCATTAATATCAGCAGTTCCTCTGATAGATTTTACTGACATGTTCTGGAAACTTTAATATTAAAACTTAGCTGTTGTCCATTTCCAAGGATCTGAATCGTTCATACTGGGTACTTATCCTTCAGTTTTGGCATAAGGTTTTCCTCCTGAGGTGTTTGACGTGTTCAGTTCATGCAGGGTACAAGTTCCAAAGCTCCTTTAGCAAAGGAAGATGTAGGATCAAATGTAGGCCAGTCCTGGATCTTCCCTTGGCAAAAAAAGACTTTTTTCTCTCTGTCATCACACAGGGCAGGAAAGCAGAGGTCACAAAAGAGGTGTGTGGGTTAATTTATTTGAAACTTGATCACAACTTACTGGTTCAAGTGTGTTTTTGATGAATGGAGTAGCTTTGTAGAACTCTTGTAGTGCCCAGGTACTCCTGCAGAGACTCTTGTCCCTCTGCCAGTGCTGTCCTAACTGAGGTGAAGACAGGAAGGAGTGTCTGGTTGGGTTTTTGGAGGACTGATCAAAAAAAGGCCTTCTCCTATCAGAATTGTTTCCTTTTTTTCAAATGGGGCATAATAACACCTTTGAGGTAGGGAAGAGTTACTCTTGCCACTTCTGTTGTTCCAGGATCCTTGTTCTCTCAGATCTGATACTGTCAATAGACAAAATTTAATTTTGAACACATTAGGAAGTGTTCAGAAGCTTTTAAAGGAAATCTTTGTTTCTTGTCTGTTCTTAAAGCTTTTGGTATATCTGAACACAACTTCATCATTGCACTGCAGTGTTACAACAGCTATGAGGCTGTCCAAATCAGCACATGTACCTAAATAAAGGTTTCATTGTTTTATCAGGGTTGCACAAGTTTTGAGAGCTTTAATGTAAACTATGCTGCAGACATTCATTGATTTGCTAGCTATTTCCCCAGCCTACTATAAAGAGCTTTATTAGTAATATATCTGCAATTAGAATTATTACATTAATAAATTTTTCATGTGGACATGAATGATTAATTGCTAATGATAGCCACCTGCACTGAATTCCTAATTCATGCTGATATATGAAATTAATTTCAAGTGAAGTCCAGTAACTTTCATTAGGTGTGTATTAGAAGTTCTATTGAAAACTAGCTTTGTTTTCAAGAGTTGCATGTAGATGTGGTAACAGAGAAATAGAAGCAAAATTAAAGTAATATTTTAAATGCAAATGATGAATAATGTGATCTTCTTACTCTGTTTCTGAGAACATGTTTATCACTCTTTTAGACCTACAAGTCCTTAGTGGACAAAGCTGGAATGGGATCACTGGTTTCAGTGCGCTACCTGGGTGAAGAGAAATGTGTTTTCCTTTCTAAAGACCTCTTGACACCCATCCAGGTAACCTTGACTGGCATTGTAAGGATGAAAGATGAATTTCTTATCTTGATATTTAGGATGCATCAGGGTAATGTAATCAAAATGTGAACTTCAGGTGGATAGAAACTCACAGTAGGTGTTTATTTCTGTAACTCATAAATATCAGTTCTGAATGGAATGTGTCTGATTAAAAACCCTCTGGAGCTGATTCAGGACAGGGTCACTCTGGAGCTGGATGAGGGAGTGTGCTAGGACAGTTATTCAGCTCAGGTGACACCAGTTTCATGTTGATTGTGGGGATAACCTGGAATAGTTTCTCTCTCTTCTTTTGAACATGAACTTTCAAGTGCAAGGAGATGCAGGAATGTCTGGCATAAATCTTGCAATTTAACAGAAGCACATCACTGCTAATCTTAAACAAATGAGGAATTGGGCAGAATGTAAATGAGATGGATGAATTATTGAGCACCAGAGGAAAGTTTGTTAGTAAAAATTAGGTACAGGTGAGTTGAAACTATTGTCCCTGGGCAGGTGTTTGGAGGAATAGTATCTGCTAAAGATAAAGGATTTAGGCTTTTTAGGAAATTATTCTAAAGACCTGTAAACAATCTGAAATAAAAGTAGTAGTGGTTGTCCTGTGTTCAGACTGCAAGTAGTGCCATCGGTAATGTCCTACTTTGACTTGTTAACAGTCAGCAAATATACAAGTCCTTTAGAGAAACTGACAAGAGAGTTTCAAAAGCCACATTTGAGGTGTAGATAGTTGTCTTGCTTGTGTTGGCTCAACAACAGGGTTGAGATCTTCTTATGCAGAAGCCTTATCTCAGCACTGCAGTGGAAAAGATTGCTTTACTGGCATCTTGAAAACCAGTTTATTGACTTCTAGTTCTTCAGTCTTATGCCTCTTACAAATATCAGAGCAGTGTCTGGGACAAAAAGATAAAACCTAACCCCAAACCCTTTTCTTATTCACACTCTTTGAGCCTTGGGTGGAAACTTGCTGTGACCTTTCCATTTCAGAATCAATTCTCTCATTCAAGAATTTGAGAGGAAAAAATAATACATGTCCATTATGCTGAAGAATTATGAATAATTTAGATGTAGCTGACTCAGTTTTCATTCATATAATCATTTTATAATGGTGTCTTGACATGGACTGGATCCTGGCATTATCATAAACAGAAACATAAAATATTTTCGTTTGCATCTGCTCAGGACAAATATGCTGCTGCTTCTGGGCACTTGAAATCCTAAGTTAAGAATGGACAGTTCAATTAAACTTACTGCTCATTAGCAGTGTAGTACTACACAGCTGGGTTATTTTCAGAACAATATTAAAGTAGACCTGGAGAGCTCTCTTCAGTCTCTCTTGCAGATGCTTGTTGTGAACTAGTGCTAAAAAATTACCTGCCTCCAGTCCAACATCCTAGAACTGATGAGGGACAGATTAATGAGAACTGGATTGATGTGAATTGCTGCCATCTTGTTTTTAAATATTGTGGGGTTTTGTTAAAAGCATTATCCTGAATGCAAACTTCTGTTCTTTTTTTCCTGGAATAGGATGTGGATGGTTCCAGGCTTTCTCTTAAAGATGATCAAAATGTAAATGAAGAAATCCAGGCTCTGGTTAAGAAACACCTTGATGAGACACGCTTGGTCCAAGGTACAAGCATACTGTGGAGCAGAAAACTGGCAATAAATGCCAAGTCCAAAGGGAAATCCTTGCAGTGTTGGTTTAATTAATTGGTAATCTGTTCTAGGGGATAAAAGCTTTTTAAAAATACTGATTTTACTCTCACAACAGTGAATGCAAAATGTGAAGGATTGTAGATGTTTCAAGTATTTCTTTTGAAAGAGTGAATATGTAATTTAGGCACATATAGATGCCCTGCTACTCTTGAAATAGATCAAACTTGTAGCAGTTCTCAAACATTTTGAGTTGTTTATTGTTTCAAGCAACTTGATTTTTTTTTTCCAGTTTGTTGCTTGTTTATGAAAACTTCCAGGGTGTTGTATAGAGGCTTCCTTTTGTAGTCAAATTTAAAATTGTTTCTTTTGTTTGCCAGCTTTAAATTCTTAATTACTGGGTTCATACCAGCATATTTGTATTTATGTGCTTGCACATGCAGGGAGTGGCCTTTTTGAAAAGGTAAATATTGCATCTTACAGTTTTCATTTCCCATACTGTAAGGAGAGGAAGAATTCATTTTGATAACTGTGGTCATCTTCTTGCCTCATTTGTCTTAAGCTCTTTTTTTTTTTCTTTTCCCAATTTTGTAGGTGGAAAAAATATAATTGGTTCAAAAATTAGGATTTATAGCCTGGACCCTTCTACTCAGTGGTTCACAGCAGTTGTTGTCAATGGTAATCCAGCTACAAGAACTCTAGAAGTCAACTGTCAGGAGGTAGGAACTAGTTGCAGTGGTTTACAAATGGATGTGGGGAATAAGTGCAAATTTTATTTATGTCTCCATCAACACCATTTTTATTTCTGTCTTTACTGTAATCTTTAAACATGGATGTCAGTGTAGTGCAGAACAATATAACTCAAAGTGTTTCTTTATGCTGCAGGTAGGTTATTAAATAACAAATGTCCTTCTATGAAAAATGAGGGTGACCTGGAATTTTTATTCTAAGAGTGAAGCAAACATGATCTTGGTTCCTTTGCTCTCTGTGCTGTGCAGACAGCACAAGTTTGTGTTCTCAAGCACCAGTTTGTGTTTTTATGCAGAGACACTGTCACATGGTGTGTTGTTAAATTCAGCTTGGTATTCAGAGAAGTTAAATGTCTAAGCTTAGTCCATACTACCACATCTAAAATAAATATATTCAAATAGTTTTATCTTTCTAAATGGCTGCTTCTGTGTTTCCTGTCCTTTTCAAGATTCCAGCTTTAAAAACTCTTGATCCAGAATTAATTCATGTTGAAATCATATATGACAACAATGGAAAATGTGGTAAGACCTATTACTTTTTGTTCTTCAAAGACTAAGTAGGTTATTTGTGATAGACTAATCTTGATCACCTTCTCTTCCAGATAAATCAAAAAGAATTGGGGGTGTGAAAAGGAAATCTGACAGCAGTGGAAGTGTTGATGCTAAACACACAAAATCTTCTCCTGAGGTAATGTCTTGCTCTGTTATATATGGCTGTTACATAATGATTATGTCACTTCTCAAAACATCTTAAATGAGGATTAGATTGGAAAGTAGAATGATAAATATAATCCCTTGGAGGGTGTGTTGAGTTCTTTCAAACTTGTCTGGCTGTGAATTGAACATCTTGCCTTGTGATAATTGGAGCAAAAGCTACTAAGCCTTGAATGTTGGTGGTTTGTTGGGGTTTTTGTTAGTTCAATTTTTGTTTGGGTTTTTTTTTACTGTGCATTTTGCCCCCTCCTCCTGTTTAAGAGTTGGTTTGCCTGGTCATGTATTCTTGCAGTGGGAGAAAACACAAAGGAGTTCTGAAGTTTGTAGCCTTTGCTTTTTGTGTTCTTTCTTTAACTATTTTGTACTTGAACCCAAAACCTTCAGCTGCACTTGGATGCTTTGAGGATTCAAGCTGCCCAAGCAGCAGTTGAAGGTTGTTCCAGTACAGAAAGGAGATATGACTTTTCTGCTACTCTCATGTGTACTGTTATTTCTTTTGTGAGTGACCTGCCAGGTATCAATGAGAGATAAATAAACTCCCAAAGGTCAAAAGACAATCTGGCTAACTTAAGTGCAGAAATGCAAATGAAAAATCATGGCTTGGCTGAACAAAACTTGCCCGGTAATTTTGCCCCAGTGTTTCAGACCAAAACCTGCATTTTAGGCAGGAGTAGCCAGTCTTTGGGAAGCTCTGGCATGGGAGGGAGAGGGTTGTGGTGCTTCTGTGCAGATCTGCCTAATGGCTGATACAGTTATTAGAATCTGTAACAACCTCACAAAGATCCAGCATGAGGCAGCAAGCACAGGATAAGATGCCTCAATGGAGAGAGTGTCCTGTCCTGTATTTACTGCTGAGGAAGAGTGTGCAGCAGGGCAGCATGGAGTAGCAAAGGATTGCAGTCTTGTGTTTCCACAGCTCATGCTTGGGTACCTTTAGCAGTTTTTGGTACTCAGTTTGCTTTTCTTCAGTTTTCTGCATAATTCAGCCATTGAACAGCCTGCTTGACACACACAAAGCTGAGCTGTATTTCACATTCCAAATGCCCTGCAGAAGAATTACCATGATCTGAATTCATAACTTGTTTTACCATAGTTTTTCCTTAAACTAGTGAAGTTATGTGCTTCTCATTTTCCAGTCTACCTTCCTTCAAAGGACTGGATCATTTTTCATTTTTGCACTCTTTGGGAAATGCCTTGCAATCATTTTTTCAAAGTGGTTACAGTGAGTGTGCTTTCTAGTAAGGAAACCAGAAGTTATTTGTTACTCTGATTTTGGTGGATGTGAGTATGTGGGAGTGATTAGCTGAAGCCATATTTTTTGTTAATAAGTATGTGATAGTACTGATTTCTTGTGTGGAGTTAATTATCTGCAGCATTTTTCTGAGAGCTTGACTTGGTACCTGACAGCTGTGTAATACCAAAGCAAAAAGGAAATGTTTTGGAGCTGATGCTAACAAGCCTGTAGTGTAACTTCCCAGCTGGGGAAGGATCCCCACAGAAAAGCTGCTGTTCTAAAGACACTTGCTAATTTGGTAGGCCTGTTATATTCCTAAATGAATGACAGATTTCTTAGGATGGTGATTTAATCAGTGTAGGATTTCTGTACTTACCTCTTTCTATAAATCTGGTGTAAAGATTTTCTTGCTACAAGAAAGTTCACATCTAGATCTTTGGTAATGCTGTCAGTCTTCAGAGTTTTGATTTTCTCTGGGATTTTCAGCTGAGCTTAGAAATGTATTTCTGACTGCCAATTACTGCAATTACTTTAGAAACATTGTTGCACTGGCAGTTACAAAGAACAGAGCTTTGTCTTTTTTTCCACTTTCTTAATACACTTCCCCCAAAAAGTTAGTTGTTAATTGGGGGAAATGAATTAACATGAACAGTGTTTCATGGAACCTCTAAGGTTTAAAAGGACATTCTAAAGTCTTTCCACCTCATGAACTGAGTGACTCTTTAATTGACTTTATTAAACATGGTAGGAAGAGTATTAATATATTTTTCCTTTCAGGCTGAATCCTGCAAAGCCATAACTTGTTATCCTGTATTTTCCTAACTGTTAAAATCTCCCTTGCAGGTTTCTCCCAGTCAGGGACATGTGCAGTCAGTACCAACTGTGCTGGGTGAAGCACTGCTGGGATGTACTCCTGCAAATAAAGACCAAAGGCACCCAGGCCTGCCCCTGCCAGCCAACTCACCACCCAACCTTGGTGCAGAAACTCCTCAGGGGTAAGGAAGCAGTTTTGTGCTTATACAGACATTTTACCTCCAAAAAGAATTCTGATTCTTTGCACAACAAACTCTGAGGTCATTTTCAAGAGCTGTAGTAACTTACTGTAGTAAGCTGTAGTTACAGGGGAAGGGTAACACTTCCCCTGTACCAGCATAGGGAAGTGTTAGATTTGCTTGCCCTGGATATGTAATTTAGTTCCTAATTCTGTGTTCTTACTTAACTTTAAGGAAGTGGCCCTTCAATGTCCCAGGCTGGTGTCACTGTTTTATTGTCCCCATCTGTAAAAGGATACACAGGTGTGGTGCCTTCTTTGTCAAATGCATTCCTTCCTGCCCCCAAGAAAACCAGAACATGTTCAGGCAGGTGTCTGCTTTCTTGCAGATCAGCCACAGGTCTCCAGTTTTAGTTCTGTTGAACACCAGTGCCTTTGAACTTTTGTTACCCCCAGTTCTGTCACAAAATGGATGAAATGGTAGAACTAGTGTGACAGGAAAACCCAAATTTGAAGTGTTAATCGGGGTTTTTCTACTGGTTTTATCTCCCTCACATGCTGAATGTGGAAAATATGATTTTTAGAATGTTTTTTTTGTGAGAGAGGTTTTACAGTGTTCAGCATACTGACTTGTGGTGCCAGTCAGAAGTTCCTTGAGGATCTTGCCACAGACATGCAAATGAAATGCATTTGGTTATTCAGCAGTTGCATGAAAAAAATGAGAAAGCAACTATTTATTTGTGAAAGAAGGAAGTGGAGTAGCAGCAATACCCAAATTTTGTGCGTGTCTACATGGGTGTAGAGTTTTACTGTTCTAACTCTTATAGAAAAAATAAACCCAGATAAAACACCTGAAAAACACAAACCCATTTAACCTCACACAAAATTTAAAATACACATCGGAACTCAAAGCACATAATTCAATAACTAAATTTCTTCTTTCAAGCTTTGTGTGGCTAGAGTCAGCAGCTGATGCTCTGATTTGTTTGACATGTTTGTGGTTTTTTTTTCCTAATGATTACATGTTGTGTTTCAGCACATGTAGACGAAGCCTACCAGAAACTCATCCTTCCTGTCTTAATACTGGAGTTAAACCATTGACAGAAGAGCTGACAGCCTTTCCTAAAGTGGGGTTTATGTCTAAAGAACAAACACAAAACCCCAGTGATCAAAATGGTAAATATACCTCCTTGAAAACCTCAAGATCTTCATCTTTGACTGATTCAGCTAATGAAAAGGGAACCAACCTGAAGAATACTAATGAACCTTTTATGAAGGCCACAACAAACTTTCCCAAGGAATGCATTTCCATAAAACAGTTGCAGCATCCCAACCCTTCCATAGCAATACCCAGAGGCAGTGGCACTGGTGAACTGCAGCGAACTTTGGATTGCAGACCCTCAACCTCAGATGCTCATCTGTCCTTCAGTGAGTGCGGGGTTAAATCACAAAGCAGCTGCAACAGCCACAGCAGCCACAAAGGAAACAAGATTGATGAACTTGCAGACATGGAGTTTTTTATTAGAAGAAATTCAAATGAGATTCTTTGTGACAAAAGTGAAAGTGAAAGCTTTTGGACTGCAAGTGCCAAGGTCCAGGATAATAGTAAGTGTTCCTAAAATTTCCTGTCCTTTAAAAGTCCTTGTAATTTCTAACTACTTAGAAGTGGGTAGTTTGTTACATATGCAAAATTAGTAATTTAAATTGTGTGAGTAAATGAGGAATTTGAGTCATTTGTATGTTCTTTTAAGACACGAATGTAACAAACTGGAGAAACACCCTTTCCTGGTAAAGGAAAAGGACCAATCATTAATTTTTAGAAATAAGTTGTTACAAAATATATGCAAGAACAGAATGGCAAAAGAGGTTACAAAAACAAGGTTCTTTTTGGACTACAGATGCTGATGGCATAATGAGACTACCTTTTAGCAATAGTCCTAAGTTTTACAAACATGATTAGGGATGGAAGTTGTCCTCAGCAAAGGTCTGTTCAAGAGGGGCTTGGATTTTAAAACTGTCATGAGAGCAAAACAAACAAAAACCCACCCACCACCACCAAAAATTAAAACCCACTCAGCCCCAAAACCACCCACCTTGTTCCTCTTTTCCATTTGGTGAGCTCTTCAGGTTTTCACATGGGACAGGAGGGAAAAGGCTGTGGTTGTTTAAGGAGCTGGACTCCTGGTGTTGTGTGTCCTGCTGTGCATCAGGTGATATTGCTGATTGTTCATGATTCTGGGAATCCCCCTACATATCCACTTCTTTTTTTTCAGTCTCCTGTTGCTTGGTCTTGGATTACCATGTGCTGTTCCATAATTAGCATGGATACACAGCCAGCCAAGCAGTCACTGTTGTGTCCCCTGCAAGGCCTCACTGGCAGTGTAGGAGGAAGGGAAATGTTTGGCATCCGTTACAGTAAGATGCTGAAAGCTGTTGCATCGTGAAGGGGGAAAACAGGACTGAGAAATGGCCAGGCCCATTTCTTGTGAAATATGGTTCATGCCCTAATATACTCAGGGCTCCAAGTTTGGCTGAAGAAGTTCCTTTAAAAGCGGATGTTCTTTAAAAATGCTCCTCTGTGAAAAAGTGAAAGGAGTTCTTAAACTCGGGTCCGCAGACTGTGTGACTCCACTGGAGCTGCAGCTTGAGACAGTTCCAGCTGACTGCAGAAGAGGTTTCTGCCAACTGCAAATATTTTTAGCATAACTTAGTTTCAGTGTCATGTGAAACTTACAGGAAAAGTTGAGTGGCTCTTTCACTAAAACACACTTGTTGGCACTTGTGTGACAAACCGAGGCTTTGCTAACGCTGGCTGCTCTCCCTGCAGTCGTCGTTCGCAAGTCCGTTCTATCCGATGCTGCCAAGGTGAAGAAGCTGCAGCAGAGCGGGGAGGCCTTCGTGCAGGACGGCTCCTGCAACAACATCGCCCCTCACCTGCACAAGTGCCGCGAGTGCCGCCTGGACAGCTACCGCAAGAACAAGGAGCAGAGGGACTCCACCGTCTTCTGCCGCTTCTTCCACTTCAGGAGGTAAGAACTTGCAATTCCTTTCATGAGAAAGGTGAAAAACCCCCAGTTACATGGCCAGAATAGTCTCATGGAGGTCTCTGTTTCAAAGCTGTTTGATGCTGGTGTGTAGCTGTAAGACCAGTATACCCAGCTAATGAGTTGCTGCCTATGGTTTTTTTAGCCCTTAGAAATGATACAAGTGCTTCGTTTGAGCAGAAAATATTTTGGCAGGACTTAGAGCTCTTTATTTTGCTGTTCTGGGCTGAGTGCCAGTAGGATAACATGAGTTTAGTTTGAGTGCTACAGCTCAGTAGAATTGGAGATACTAATGGGAGGGTAGATTCCATGCAGGTTTCCCAAAGTTTAGTGGTTGGACACCTGAAATGTCAACCATGAACCCACGGCCGTGGAAGAGTTGCAGTAAGTGGCAGTGGGGACATTTAAGCTTGCCACGGAAATGTTCAATCAGTGCACCCACTGGAATTCAGTTTTGTTGCTGAATGTTTTAAAAAATACAGATGTGGTACTAATCTGTTGTTTATCCTCAGATTAGAGGTTTTACTATAGTAAATCTTTGTGTAATCTGATGTGTGAGACCAAAGTAACAACAGATTCTGCTAATTCATCTTCTAAGGGTACCAATCCAGACTTGCAGTACAGTTCAAATCAGATTAATCCTTTGGTTTAGAACTTGAAACTGATGGAACTACCCTTTTTTATTGAATGTGAAATCTGCCAGGCATTTGTCTGATGACAGCAGCTGCCAGCACATGTTCTCATAGCACACCTAACACTACAGTGAGCACACATTGTCATCAGAAGTCACCTTCCTTCTTCAGCATTTTGTGAAAAGGTTCCTGAGCAGAGCTCTTCATGTTTTCCATTTAAGACACTACTAACAATATAGATCTCATTCTTTCCACCTACTCAGAATCACTCAAGAATATATCTTACTCAAAATTTGCTTGATGCTTTTTGACAGCTGATTCCAAATGAATTGTTACTGAAATATGTTCTATATTTGAGGCATTCTAACTTCTCTTGAGAGTTGTATGTAGTCCTAGATAAAATTATTGCTGTTGCCATCTCTAGACGTGGCCTTAATGCCAGTGCATTTTAAATATTGTAAACCTGATTTGGTTTTGTGTGAATAAAGAACCACTTGTAAGGTAGATTTCCTAACTAAAAACCTGAATGTTTGCAGTCTTTTTTTCTTTAAAACAAGCAGTGCATTGAACGTGCTTAATGCTAGTGACCAGTATGTTTACCCATGTCTGTTGTAACCTTTGAGTAAATTCATTGGCATACAGTACACACACTTGCAACTCAAGCATTGACTGACTGGAATGAATTTAATCCAGTACAGCATTTGAGGTGCTGAGGCCTTTTTCTCCTTTTCCTCCTTTCTCATCAGGCTGCAGTTTAATAAGCATGGAATACTGCGTGAGGAAGGTTTCTTAACTCCAAATAAATACGACCCTGAGGCTATTAGCCTGTGGCTACCTTTATCCAAAAATGTTGTGGGTCTGGATCTGGACACAGCAAAGTACATCCTTGCCAACATTGGAGACCACTTCTGCCAGCTGGTGATATCTGAGAAGGAAGTCATGTCAACGATTGAACCACACAGTAAGATCAATTTGTATTGAAATCATTTGTGTTTTCACAGCTTTATATGAAGCTTTAAGCTTCTGTGGGAAAATTAATTCCATATATTTGAAAATATCATATAAGATTTGAGTGTGTCTCTTTTCAGAGAGGGAATGGTTAAGAGCCACTGTGAACTAGTGTCAACAACTCTGCTCCTCACAGGGAGGGGGAAAGGGAAAGGTGATTCCACCCTTCTTCGT
Source organism: Urocynchramus pylzowi (assembly GCA_013397555.1). Lineage (NCBI taxonomy): Eukaryota > Metazoa > Chordata > Aves > Passeriformes > Fringillidae > Urocynchramus > Urocynchramus pylzowi. The sequence goes on along the minus strand of VZRH01001687.1, from coordinate 650,787 downwards.
CAGAAGTTGTTTCTCAATTTATCAAATTACTTTTCCTGTTACAAAGTGAAAAAAAAAAGTAAACTACCTATTGTCAGGTAGCAGACAATAAAATCTATTCTTGGGGTGAAAATGAAATAAAGATTTTACTTTGCACAGGCTCTGTTAGATTGCTTTGGTTCTACTTTATTGTAACTGCATCATGGACCTAATGCTGTCTGTCAGCAAAAGAGATTTTTTCCTCCACCTGCAAGTTTCCAGTGGCACTTTTAGAAATGATTGTGTGCAGCCCTACTGGGCACAGACCAGAGAGGTGCTGGGGTAACTGACTAGGGAGGTTAATTAGTGTAGAAAGGGCAGACTTAGCATTTCCAAACACAGGGGTTTGGCCACAACAAAATATTTCTGTAGCAAATGTGAGCAGACAAATGGGGAAGTCTGCAACCTTGCGTAATCACTTCTCAGAGCAGAAGGACTCCTAAAACTGTGTTTGTTTTCTGGATTTTAAGTGCATGACTGGGGTACAGCATTGTTTAGGAGGTTGCCACTGTCTGCTGTGTTTGTGGAGTGTTGACAGTAGATAAAGATCCTCTCAGTTTGGCAGTCACTCCACTGTTCTGAAAGAAGAAAAAAAGCTGAACAAGCTTGAATGCCCTTCAAAAGTGGGGGGAAGACTTGAGATATTCCAGAAATACTTGCTGTGGGGTCTTACCTTGAGCTGCTTGGAATCTGCAAGCTTTGATCTTCTCTTGACCTGCAACATGTTCGTGCCTGTGGAACCAAATTATCTGTAGCCAGAGTGAGATGTGTAGACTGAAATGCAGAAGCACTTTTGGGAGAGTGAAGCTTTGGGTGAATTCATGAAACAAAGGGAAGGTGTGGTGTTTCTTAATAGCAGAAGATGCATTTGTTGGCATAGCTACCAGAAACATCCTCTGCTTAAAAAACACAGACATGTGAGTTCTGGAATTGGTTTGAAAGGAGCAAAATCTCATTAATTCGTCTTTGATTTTATTGCCCTGACTGGTGAGAGTAAGGGAATTCACTTTCATTAATATGGAGGCTATTTTGAATGCCCTGGGCAGGAAAGAAGTAATTTACAGTCTGAATATGTGGTGTTCTCTGAACAGTACAGTGGGAGAGTGCTCAGTCAGCAGAGGAAAAAGGGAGATTCTTCTGCCACCATGACTTGAAGTATGGTAAATTTAAATGTATTATCCTTGTGAAGTAAAAGATTGACTAGTGTAGAAAGAACAGTTTGTTAGGTCACATTGTTCCTTGGCTACCAAATGCCAAAAGGAAACAGGATCAAACTCCAGAGAGGAACCAAAAAAATAGGAGGAGCAGAAAGAGAAGATTCAGAAAAGATAGGAAATGGCATTCAAAAGATAAGAAAAAACCTTCATCCTGTTTGGGGGAAATTGGAGAGCTGACCTAGAAAATGATAAATATAGTGCATGATTTTAAAAGGCAGAGAAGAATGGAGCTGGTGATATTTAGACCTGTGTCTCTTGGAAGAATTCTGAAGCAAGTAGTCAAACAATTTTTACCTCCTGCTTAAGAACAAATTGTGCTAAGCTATTCCAGTGTTGTTCCAAACATAGTCAATGGGCATTATTCAGAACAAGAGCAGCAGATATCTTGGATGCTGGTATGGTTTTCTTAGCATGCATTAGGACATGGTCTCTCATAACTTGCTTTTAAAATTAAGAAACATTGTGGGCAGGAAAGTTTCAGAGAAGTTACAAGTGTGGAAGGTGGTAGGAGGAGGCAGGTGTGTGCTTTTTGTCTAGTCTAGTTTTCTAGCTGGCAACATAAGGAAATGGAGATCAGGCTAAAATAATTCTTGCCTAATCACAGATTCAGAGAAAAATATTACAGCCCTGGAAGGGCTTGTAACTTTTTGCAAGATACTGTCAATGTTTGGGATGTTTTAAGTGAACTGAAGAAGTGGCTTGGGATGAGGAAAGGGGAATATAGTGGGTACATAGGAAACCTGAACAGCAGCAGTCAGTGCTTCAGAGAAGAAAATTCATCATTCTGAGAAGGTCAGATAAACACAAACACATAAAGCCTCCCAAAAGGAAGACAGCTACTTGCCCACCATGCTGCTGAATAGAGAACAAGGATAAGCTGATTGTGGTAAGCTACACATTAAGTTTAGCTTGCCAGCAGTACCTGGATTTATTTCCTGGAGTAGCTGTGGGATTTCCACTTAGGAGAATGCCAGGAAAGTGCTTGTTAACTTGGACAGACACATGTCAGGAATAAAAGCTGTGGTTGGTGCTGCACAGGAGGAAGCAAACTGGTCTCATTTGCTTGGACTGTTGTGTAGCAGCAAAAGCATTTTTTGGAGTTCCAATGCAGGACCAAGTCTGAGTCCTATCACTGTAGTTTAAGTGACTGTAGTTAACATGCAAATACTGAATTTGTTGGCCCTGACACTTGGGCTGTCCCGTTCTTGCCTGCAGGACAGGTGGCCTGGAAGCGCGCGGTTCGCGGCGTTCGCGAGATGTGCGACGTCTGTGACACCACCATCTTCAACCTGCACTGGGTCTGCTCCAAGTGTGGCTTTGGGGTGTGTGTGGATTGCTACAGGATGAGGAAAAAAAGCTCACATGAAGGTGGGACTGCTTATTACTACCTGAAACAAAGGGGGAAGAGGGAAAATAAAATCTGGGTTGGACTTGGAAGTCAATGAGAACCTTAATCTCAAACGAGCCAAAATAAAGCCTTTCCAACCAAAGGACATGTTGTAGACCTGTGGTTGATTGTATCAATAACAGCAAAATATGTGGCTTTCCAGAGCAGTAACAAAAAAATGTTTTGTTTTACAGATGATGACTCAGATACTTTCTCCTGGTTTAAATGTGTGAAGGGGCAGGTGCATGAACCAGAGAATCTAATGCCTACACAAATAATTCCTGGAAAAGGTATTGGAAATATTTGATTAACTTAAAAATGTGCTGTAGAGTTTTGCTGTCTTTTGTGTGTTGTTGATACTGTACTGAATGAGGCTTGATTTTAATAGTAAAGTTAGTAAAAGCTTAAAATTTATTATCCAAAGACAAGAATAGCATGTGGGTTTAATACTATTTTATTATCTTTGACCTTTACAAAGAAGTATCAGAACTTCTTGTTCAATGATGAACAGTATTCACATCTTAGTGTTTAGCTGCACCACACACACAATTTCCTAAGAAGTCTTGGTGACTGCTGGGTGTTGTGATTACATGTGGGCTCACTGATGGTTCTCTCCCTTCAGCTCTCTATGATGTTGGTGACATCGTTCACTCCGTAAGAACCAAGTGGGGAATAAAGGCAAATTGTCCTTGTGCAAATAAGCAGTTCAAAGCACTATCAAAGCCAGCTCTAAAGGAGGATTCAAAACAGGTATTGTTACTGCCTCTGTGTCTGTGCAGTTAAGTTTCTGTCAGTCTGTTGCATGTTCCTGAAGCCACTGCCAATTTGACTTTGTAGGTCACCAGCCCTGACCTCTGTGATAACCCCACCACACAGGGACAACTTGTATTCACTGTTCAGCTCTTCTTTAAGTTTTTTGGGAAATCTCATTTGTGTCCCTTTGACACTGAGCCCTCACTAGCTGACCTATCCTTGAAAAAGGCTCAGTGAGGGTTTTTAGAGCAAAAATGGGTTTAGATTGAGAGATCCCTTAAGAGAAGAATGTGAAGAACAGATGAGTGGGAATGATTGTGAAGTGTAGGCTATTCCTTGGGTCCTGGAGATATAATACATGCAGCATCTAAAAGAGGAAGTGAGGTGGAACAGCACTGGGATTCATAGAAGAACTAAACATGAAAAAACCCTGAGATTTTGGGAAGTGTAGAGAATCACTGATTTCTCTGGCAATCTGGTAGGTTTGCTTCTCTGTATTATAAAAAACTAAAACAAAGGAAACTCCACAAAATACATATATTTATAAATGGATGTAGTATTTTTTTTGCTTTTTGAAAACAGCACAAATTAAGAGTGCAGTTTGGAAGTATCTCACAAGAAATGGGGTGAATTAAGTGATTTTAATTTTGTTGGATGCTTATTCATAGCCTTATTTTGAAAATAAAAATTACCTTAAGTGTAAGTAATTAACAGAAGAGACAAAATATTTCAGCTGTTAAAAGTGTGGAAGATACTTATGTGAATCAAAAGTTAGCATTCAACTGACTTGGCTTCAGTCTTCTGAACCAAGATTTCATGTGATTCTGGACAAAGAGCTGCATTAAATTTATCTACACATCTTTATAGAATTAGTTACTGCACTGGTGGTGTGAAGATAAGCTCATTAAAGGTTGAAGCATTTTGTATTATGTGATGTTTAGAATCCTTGCCAAGCATCAGCAGTCAATGAGAGAAGAAATAGAGAATGTAATGATAGACACAGAAAAGAGCAGAATCATTTCTTAGCTGAAAATTGTTTGAGCAGACAGAGGAAATGTCACCAGTCACTCAGGAACCCCAAGGCAGAGCTGTGGTTCTGGTTAGTCTGTTCCTGGAACCTCCAAATGACCAGATAAATGAGCTGCACAGCAGATGGACAATCCTGTGCTTGGATTGTGCTGGCCAGGCCAGTGCTGCACTCAGGCAGGTGTAGCTCAGACCTGGCAGGTGAGTGCACGTTTGTTGCCACCTTAAGAGAAAAATTTAGGAATGCTCCATTTCTGTTTTAGTCCTCTGAACTGGAGCTCCAGCTTAGCCCTGGCCTGAGCATCAGCTGTGACTGGAAATGTGAGAACTGCTGTTAAAACTGCACTTGGTTCCCAAAGCAATCCCAGAAAATGCACCTGGTGAAAGTTGGCTCTCTGTGCTTGTCTTGAGGGCTGATGGACTCTGGCTGTTCCTGAGTTTGGGAGATCCCAAATGCTGCTGAGCTGCCTTCTCCTGATCCTGAGCTGCAGTGCTGACCTCTGGTGGAGATCACATGTTTTTGAAGGGCCAAACAATTTTACTTTTTACAGGATGAGTTTGGACCTGCTATTGCTTGTGTTCCCTTTGTGTAGAGTGTGTTTGTGTCTAAACAAGTCACTGCTTTGCTTTTTCAGCACTTGGCAGCTGGGGACAGGCCTGGCCTTCAACACAACAGTTTTGTCCTGAGCCCACAAGTCACTACACACGATCCTCCTCTAAAGTCAGCACTTGGAAGCAAACAAACTGCTTCTGTAAATACTTCTCCTTCATTAAATTGGTTTTCAAACCTAACAAGTGGAAACGTGAATAAAGAAAACAAAGGTATGTGCAGAACCAGTGAAAGGTCACCCCTTTGTGGCTGTTTGTCAGAAGAATATAGGTCAGACCCAGCAATATCTTGTGCTGAGAGTGATGTCATCAGCCTGCTGGGATGAGAGCTCAGTGGCTTGGAGTAAAGCCTGGCAGAGTTAGCATATTCTGTTTCAAAAACTGGATTAAAATCCCATTGATGCAAGTATTCTTGAAAATTCAGTTTGAGAATTTTCTTGTTTGGGGGTTTTGGTTTTTTGGGTTTTTTTTCAGAATGTGGGATTTTAAAAACCTTGGTTCATTGAAGAAAGTTAAGTGAAAGAAATATTCTATCTGCACGTATTGGGAAGAGATTTATATATGTATATACATGTACATACTTACATGTATGCATGTAGGAGGATATTGTCTTGAAAAAAAATTCAAAGTATTGTCACAGTTTCAAAGTATTTTCACGGTTTTCCTTTCTTCATTTCAGAGAAACTTCTCATACCAATTTCAAAGAATGAAAATAAACCTCTTCAGACACTCCCTAGCCTAGCCAAGCCAGCTGCAGCCCTGCAGACATTCAACAGTGCAATATTAACCCCTGTGAGCAACAACAACACGGGCTTCCTGCGGAACCTGTTGAACTCTTCTGCAGGAAAGGTACAGGAAAAATTCTGTCCTACAAGTTTGAGTTGATCCCAGGCTTAGATTCTGTTCTAAACCTGTGAACAACTGCCACAGGCAGTTTGCTTTGTCACAGTTAGTAAAATTCTGTCTTTGTTTGGGATGAAAGGACTAATTCAGTTTCAGTGCTCAGTTAGGAGTAGCTTAGTGGTGCTATCAGCAAGTCTTGGTGAGGAACTGGGAACTAAGGGATAAAGCAGATTAAGTTCCTTAGGCTAGAGTCTGGCAGCTGCATTGATTGGGATGTTTTTTAGACTCAAGAGAAGCACCATGAATGAACTTGCAGATGGAGGGAAGAACCTTCTGTGGTGTCTTCACCTTACCTCATTTGCAGACTGGTTCACTTCAGATGTTTCTGGGCTTTGTCTGATCTTACAGAGGTTATTTCATAGTGGTGGGGAAAAATACTGGCTTTGAGAATTCTTTGATAAAACTGGATTTCTGCTCTTTGATATAAAGCAAGTCCTATTCTGGGTTTCTGCAGTGTTTCTGAGATGCAAATCAGAGCAGAAATTGTTGTGCCAGAATTCTGTAGACAAAGTGTAAGAAATGGCATTTAATGATTTCTAGACAGCAGAATTCTGCAGTTGTTGGTTTCTCTGCACGATTGGATCTCAAGTAAAACATTTTTGAAGTGGCAATTACTTTCTTTAAAGCTTGCAGGATAAGGCAACAGAAAAGAGCACTAATTTTTGCTGTTCTTTCATGTGTTTTATCAGACAGACAACGGACTGAAGAGTACACCCAAAATCCTTGATGACATTTTTGCTTCCCTGGTGCAAAATAGAGCCATTACAGACTTGCCTAAGAAACCTCAAGGGCTGACCATAAAGCCCACAATAATGGGCTTTGACACACCCCACTACTGGTTATGTGACAACCGCCTCCTGTGTCTTCAGGATCCCAACAACGAAAGCAATTGGAATGTCTTCAGGGAGTGCTGGAAGCAGGGACAGGTATTCTCATTCCCTGCTTTTTCCATTTGCAATTCATGTGCTTTGTCCTTTAGTTGAAGCACAGCTACAGCTGAAGTGATAAGCAACATTAAACCTTCATCAAATGAGTGGCATGAGCACTGTTACATTTCCTTATCTAAGGATCTGTTTTACTGTTTAAATCTGTTTCTAAGCACAGAGCTGGAATTATGGCTCTGTATAAAAAGCTGCCTCAGTTTGAAACAGAGAATGCTCAGATGCATGGTAAGGCAGAATTCTGGGAAGGCATACTGAGCATTTAGTTTGCAAAATGCCTGCATTCAAATGCTCAATGTATTTTATGTATTACCCTGTTGTAGTTAGACTTCTTGGTGTTTAATAGTTCTTGAGAATATATTCTTTTTCTTTGTAGCCTGTAATGGTGTCAGGAGTGCATCACAAGTTAAATGCAGACCTCTGGAGACCGGAGTCCTTTAGGAAGGAGTTTGGCCAACAGGAAGTAGATCTGGTTAACTGCAGGACCAATGAAATCATCACTGGAGCTACTGTAGGGGATTTCTGGGATGGTTTTGAAGATATTTCAAGTAAGCACTGTGAATCTTTCTTCCAGTAGGTAAAAGACTCGGCAGCAATAATTCTGCCCTTAGCACAGCTTTGTGATCCATAGGCAGTGTACAAGATGTTCAAGGATTTCTCCTCACCTTGGGCAGTTTGGTGAGAATGCATTGCAGACATTATGCTCAAAGGACTGTGTACTGGATAAAAACTCATTCCCATGAAGTACTCTCCTTCAGGAGTATGTTTGGCTGCCTTTAGTCTTTTGAGGAAACATTCTAAGGAAATTTAGGATCTTCCTAGCAAGTAGGTTCATCTGCCAGCTTTTTGTTTTTTTCCAGTTGAGTGGATCAGAAGAGCACATGTAGGGGTGGTGCTCACAGGTTAAATGGGTGCTGCTGTTTTAACTTGAAGGTTCTGAGGAGCTGAAGTTACTTTGTATAAAAATAGATTTAGGGGAGGTGAGCTTGAGGTTTTCCAGGAGAATTAACAGTTGCCATTGCATCTGGAGTTGTACTTTATCTGTTTGTTACTCATTCTTATCTAAGGATCTGCTTTACTGTTCAAATCTGCTGTAAGCTTAGGGAGTTTCCTACTTAGGGCAAGAAGAGTGGGAGGTGGAAGACTCACACCTTTCTTTTCTGTTACTTGATCTTTGGGGAGGTTTGGCTTCATCAGCTACTTTTGGCCTCAAACACAAACCAGTTTCTGAGCTAAATTGTGGGAAGTGCTTGGGCAGGGAAGCAGTAAGGGCTGCTTGTCTGCCTGACATCTGTTGTAACACGTTTGTCATAAGAGTGATACCCACTCTGGTGGTAGAGGAACTTGTATGTCTTTAGTTCTACATGAAAGTTGTGGAATGAACATGATTTTAAACTGAGATAAGGATTTCTTAATTCTTTGTATTCTGAGTTGTACAACTATTTAAAAACTAAGAGTTGATAACATTTCAAATTAGGTCGCCTGAGAACAGAAGAGGGAGAGCCGATGGTGTTGAAGCTTAAGGACTGGCCTCCAGGAGAAGACTTCAGAGATATGATGCCCTCTCGGTATGGATTTCCAGAGGAGCTGTTCATTGTTTCTGTGGCACACCCCCAAATAATGGACTGTAGGAATATTCTCGTGTTTTGATACCTGCCTCAGCTTTGAGCAGCAGTTGGTGACATGTGAACAGTTCTGTTTCTCAGAGATGCCTGATATAAATGGAAATTCTGCACAAGTTTCATGATAAATTTTTATGTGGTTCATTGTACTTGTTGCTAAGCAAAGTGAGCACCTAAAACTGCTTTTAAAAGCCTTGGATCACTTTTCAACTGAATTTCAGATTTCAGCTTACTTTTTGGCCAAACATTTTTAATTATTTGGACTTAGGCTGTTTGATATTCCTTGAGACAATTACACAATGAAATAGCATTACTCCAGAGCAGTTAAATTTATTTGCTGTATTTCTGTGCCCTGTTTGTTTGGTTCCTTTTCATGGTGTCCAGCAAACCCCCTGAGGGAAAGAGTACACATCCTTGACTGGAGAGAGCTTTTGTTGCAGCCTGTTTCAGTCTGTTTTTTGTTTTCTCAGTACCTAATGTTAAATTTTACTGCATTACCTTAGGTTTGATGATTTGATGAAAAATATCCCATTGCCAGAATATACCAGGAGAGGTGGCAAACTCAACCTTGCCTCTCGACTTCCCAACTATTTTGTGCGACCGGATTTGGGCCCCAAGATGTACAATGCCTATGGTAAGGAGTTTTTCACTCTAAAGGTCACACTGACCACATGTTGCTTTTGAAATTTATTGTAGATTGTGTGAATCCTTGCTGTTGTAGACAATTTGATTAATCCCATGGATCAGAAAACCTGAGTTTGGCTCATCTGTAGGTATCAATGATGTCCAGAGCATGATATGATTTATTTTATTGAACATCTGTTTTGTCCAGGTGGTTTCAAGCCAATAGTAGTTGTTCCCAGTTTTCCAATCAACTTGCTCTACAGCCTCTTTCCTGTAGCTGGCAACATGTATTTGTTGTTTTGCTGCTTCTGGCTGTATTATTTTTGTTCTCCTTTTTGAACTCTGTATCATTTAGCTTTTAATCTCTCCTTGAGCAGTTTTTTCCCACATCTGGTTCATCTGCTGTCACTCAAAAGACCTTTAAAATGGAGCAGCATCATGGCCAGTAGAGAGATGGTGGATAGTAAATCCTGTATCAGCTGCTGCTTAGAGTGAAAAAGACTGTTTCTCAAAATGCTTTATCCTAAACTGCTGTAGAAACCCTTTTCTAGATGGACTTAAACATGACTTTTATATATCATACGGGCTAGACAGAGATTCATTGATCTGTATCAGCCTGTCAGCAGATCACTTGGGAAGCCACAAGATGGAGCAAGGTCCTGGACAGAAGGCATATTGCTGTTCTGGAAGCATTTGTTGGTAGAAGTAAAAGCACTCTAATCTTTTCAGAAAGTGCTTCTGACAGGGGTGTAACATTTCTTTGTCTTACTAATGGATCTGCTACTCCTTTTTTCTCCCTTTGATTCCTCCCCCAGGGTTAATAACACCAGAGGACAGAAAATATGGCACAACAAACCTCCACTTGGATGTGTCTGACGCAGCCAACGTCATGGTTTACGTGGGGATCCCCAAAGGCCAGGCTGATCAAGAAGAAGGTAGAATTTTAGTCTGGGGGGATATTTCTGTGGCCAGAGGGAAGATCCTTTAGTGTAACTGCTGGTGTTGGCTCTCCACAGAAGTGCTGAAGACCATCCAGGATGGGGACTCTGATGAGCTGACAATTAAGCGTTTTACTGAAAGCCGGGAAAAGCCTGGAGCTCTGTGGCACATTTACGCTGCCAAGGACACAGAGAAAATCCGGGAGTTCCTTAAGAAGGTGAGCTGTTCATCTTAAAAACTCATCTGGCTGTGGAGGCTTGCAAGTCTCTATCTTTGGGGCTTTCACCTCCTTCATATCCCAGTTACTGTGGAAACAAATAACTGGAGTTGTATCCAAGACAAAACTTCTCCTATGCCATGAGTCTTGTAGGACCTGAAAAGGGTGGAGAGTTGAAGCTTGAAGTTACCTTGTATGTAGATATTCCTTCTGCCCACTCTTCTCATAGATGAGTAATGTTACATAGTGAACAAGAAAATAGCTGGTTTAGATTTAAGGGAAAGCAGTTTAATTTGATCTTTTTTAGAAGAATGTGAGATGTTTTTGAGAAATGTCAGAGCAGTACATGGTACATAACACTCTTCCTTGTTCTTTCTCTTACTAGCTTTTTTTTTTCCCCATACCTTGATGAGATCTGAATTAAGGGAAGAGCATGAGGTGTAATTTGTGTCACGTTTTCATGGGAGTTAAGGGTTTGGTAGAGATGTGTTACCACATCCAAAAGAGCTTGTTTCAGTGTTCACATTCACCTCAGATGGTCCAGAGTTCTTTGTGGTCTTAATGGTGACACTTCTTTGGTGCTCTAAAAGTGGAAAGAGCCAATATGCTGATATTTAAAAGGATAAATGGGATGATTTGAACAACTGTTGGCCTGGTCAGGCTTATGGCTTTCTTGGTGGAAGCTGAGAGAGGCTGCAACAGGCTTATTTAGTATTAACAAAGAACAAATCTTATGGTTGATAAAACATGATACTGGGTTTGATAAGCATTAGGACTTAGAGTCTTGACATCCGTGTCTCACATCTCAGTCCCTTGTATCACACTTGTTGGCAGGTGTGGGGCTTTCAGCAGCTTTTAGTGGAGTAGAATCAAGCTGTTTATCTCCTCCCAAATGAGTTTTTGGGCTACAGTCCTGGATGTAAATGGATGCTGCAGCGAGTTGGATTTATACAGTAACTTCTTGAATTCTCTCCCCACAACCCTCACATTTCTGTCCTGAAGTGCTTGTTGTGTCTCCCAGTCTCCTTTCTCCTGAAAATCTGGTTTCCATCCTCTGGGTTAGTGAGCACACACTGACTGATTGTGGCCTCAAGGCAGACACCTGTGAATTCCACACTTGGTAGTGTCTTCCAGTCACAGGCTGTAGAGTCAGAGAATCTCAGAATGGCTGGGGTTGGAAGGGGGCTTCAAGAACATCTTATTGCACCCCCATGCAGTGGGCAGGGACACCTTCCCCAGGTGTTGAGAGCCCTGTCCAACCTGGCCTGGAACACTTCCAAGGATAGGGCAGCCACAGCTTCTCTGGGCAACCTGTGCCAGTGCCACACTGCCCTCACAGGAAAATTTCTTCCTAATTTTGTCTTCTAATCTAAACCTAAGACTGTCCTTCAGTTTAAAGCCATTGCCCCTTGTCCTGTCACTTCACACCCTTCTCCACAGTCCCTCTCAGTGCTAGTAGTGTCAGAACACTGGTTCCACGTATGACAGTGGTTCCCAATGTGAACACAAGCTGCTTCACTTGCCACTGTCAGGTGGGATTACTTGCATTTTCCACATCCACATTTGCAATGTGTCTTTGGAGCCAGTGGGACCTGAGCAATGCTGAAACCTCGACAAAGGTCTGAGTCAAGATCCAGACTCGATTGTGTAACTCTGCTACCTGAACACGTGGTGCAAGTCCCTCTGGCACACCTTTGTGTGGAATACCACAGATACAACTTGCCTGCCCAGTCAGACTGGTGTGTTAAAATGCCTGTTGTCTTGTGACTTTCCCAGGTTGCAGAGGAACAAGGCCAAGAAAACCCTGTGGATCACGATCCCATTCACGATCAGAGCTGGTACCTGGACCGGCCGCTGAGGAAGCGCCTTCATCAGGAGTACGGAGTTCAAGGCTGGGCTATTGTACAGTTTCTAGGAGATGTAGTTTTCATCCCAGCAGGAGCTCCACACCAGGCAAGCACCAGGGACATGGAATGGCCTGACTGCTTGGGCAGCCCTTTGAGCATGTGGCTAACGCTTGTTTGTTCTCTCTAGGTTCATAATTTGTACAGTTGTATTAAAGTTGCAGAAGACTTTGTATCCCCAGAGCATGTCAAACACTGCTTCTGGCTCACTCAGGAATTTAGATATCTGTCACATACGCATACGAACCATGAAGATAAATTGCAGGTAACTTCCCAGGGCTCAGTGCTCTTGACCCTTCACGAAAATCCCACTAAAACACAACAGAAGTTTTCCCACGTTTGTGATTTGCATGAAGGTCGGGCAGATGAGCGTGTCTGAGCTGACCTGCACAGGGTGAGGGGCAGTAAGTGGGATAGCTGGAAAACCATCTGTGCTGTTTGCTTGTAAAGCCAAGCACCTTTTGCTTTGCTCCTGCAGGTGAAGAATGTCATATACCACGCTGTTAAAGATGCAGTTGGGATACTGAGAGCTAACGAATCCAGCCTTAGCAGACCGTGACGTAGAGCGCCTTAACCACACACTATGAAACAGAAGCGTTGGCAGCTGTTTTACCTACTCAGTCAGGACCTCTGTGGACTTTGAGATTATATGAATGTTACCTCATCTTCCTTTCAGCAGTACCAGAGGATCGTGGTACTATGTTCTGTGTATTCTTCCAATGTTTACAAACCTGATATGTATATGTAGTAATATGTATGGACTGTGGCATACTGTGAATGCTCAGTTGCAATAGAACTTTATACGGAGTTGCTCTCCAAACTGTACAAAATACCTCCTATAGAACTGTTGGGAACTATTCCAAATTACTCGTTTGAAAAATATTATTCAAGGCATTGTAAAGCTTCAATTTTTAAAATTTATTTTGGGGTGGGAGGAAGTATGAAATCACTCAGTTTAATAACCAATTTACATAAAAAGTTAAGAATGCAGTTCTGGAAGTTCACATTAACATAGAACTAGCATTTAAATTAGCTTTAAGCTATTGTATAGTACATAGAGATGGGAGTTAACCATCTTTAGGTAAATGTATTTAAATTTCTAAATGTTAAAAGAAACTTTTAATCAAATGTCTTCTGTTCGAAACTGCTCTTTAATTTGAACTGATGTTTGATTCTCTTGTTTTTAACACTGAATGGTTACATAAAAATTCTTCTATTTCAGATACTGTTCCTTGCCTGTCTTCTTCAGTTGACTGTTTAAAATGTAATTAATTTGATGCAGTACTTTGAAATGCAAAAGAAAACTGTGTATCATAATTGGTTCATACTGTTTATTTGAAGTATTTGAAGGCTTAGGTTACAGAATTTAGCAGCAGACCTGTTTATAGTTGTTTTTGGTTAACCCAAGCATGGCTTAGCTGACACTGCTGCTGCCAGTGGTCTGTATCACATGAGCTTTGCAGCTTCAGTCTGAAATGGTACACACAGACCTCAGGCTTATTAAAGAAACTCTGAAAACATCATAAAACTTCAAACAGGAGGAGAGGTTATGAATGGAAAAGTGAATCTCTCATTTGATGAGGTAGCCTGAGACAAAATTAACCTATTAGTTCCTTCCCAGCACTGAAAGTTGCAGGATGGCCTCCAACTTCACTTTTCTGAGCTTATGCAACAAACTGAACTCTGCAAATACTCCCTGTAGTACTTGACCTGCTGTTTGTGATCAGCAGCCTCTGTTGAGTCTGGCTTGGGTGGCAGGGTTCTTCTTCAGAGCCATTTCCTCTGATTGCTCCCTCTGGAGTGGGGACAGGCTGCAGTGATGTGCAGGGAGCAGGAGCCTCTTGTAAGAGTTAAGTGAAGTTGATTTACAGAAGGTTTGCCTACACACCAGCCCTTCACTGTATTCAGTGAGAGCTTTCCTCCACCTTCACTTGCTGACACCTCTTGACAGTGAATAACTTGTTCCAGTCACTTCAGGTGCCTTGATTTGGCATTTTGTGCTTGAACTTGTCAAGTATGCTTAAAAGCACCACTTACCTGAACATTCTCCCGTGAACTATCAAGTGGAAGGAGATGACATTAAGCAGGTTAATTGCTTTCCTTGGAAGCAGCTGGAGTATTTGTGTGCAGCTGGAGTACAGGTACCTCCCAGGCAGCTGAGTCACACTGATCTTACACACCCTGTGTCTGTGCACACAGATCTGAAAAGACTCATTGTTGGAACTGGATTTTGAGCTCTTACCACTGTGCTGTTGTTCAGTCTTGTTTTATTGCAGCTCTCACCCACTTTTTGTTTCTGATGTGTCCTTTCTGGATTTTTAAGACCACAAGAAACAAACTGTCCCTCTTATCTGTTTTTTTGCATTTAAAGATGAACACTTGAATTGCAGAGCCCTGAGGCACTGGGGATACTTTGCCTCCCCCAGCACAAAGGTGAACAGTGCTTGGCCCTTTTATGGCTGAAAATGGGAGGTGTGGGACTCCATCCAGCTATCTCTGTGTGCCTTGTGTGTTTTTCTACCCTTGCTGTTAGGGTACAATGATTCAGAGACTTGGCTTTCTTTGGGTAAGTCTTCCCTAAAATGAAGAGCTCTGGCCTGTGTTGGGGAGGTGCTGTGGCAGTGACACGTTTGGGTCAGAGTTTTTTGGTTTCCAAACAGCCTGTTGTGAGCCGTGACATCCATTTTGCCTGGAGCTTTTCCTTGGGAGGAGCCACAGCTCTCCTCTGACCCTGAAATGTGCAACTGGAGCAGCAGAGAGGCCTTGGCACGGCCACGGGGAGCTCTGCCAGCAGCCTGGTGAGTCAGGGCCCCCCTCCCACTGCTGCCACCTGACCTGCCCTCACCGTGCCACGGCCTTGGCTGAGCCAGGCTCTCCTGTGACCATACAGAGCTGCAACAGACTGAACCCTTCTCTTGAACGATGCAGTGAAGGCCCTAAATGTCCTAAAGAAAGGTGTTACAAAACTAAAAGGGAGGTGTTAAGAGGTGGGTACTGTTTGTGAAAGAGGCCAAAGTGAGGCAAACTAAACTGCTGCCACGGCAGTGACTGTTAGAAGCAGCTTTAATAAAATTTGTATTGATTCAGGAAAACACAGATCTGACAGTGCTGTAGGTTTTTGGTAGCAGATTAAACCAAAGTGCCTGTTAGAGAGAAATGCTGCTTGAAGATGAGAATATATTTCAGGACTTTGTCTAAAAATACATAACATTACACCACCCTTGCCATGTCACCACAGGAAACATGGGCTGAACAGAAAACTGGAAGAGACTGCACTCCCCAAGAAGTATATTACAGTAGTGTCTTGGAGGAAAACATCCTCAGGAAGAAAAAAAAAATATATATATATTACATAAGTGAGAATACATTAAGTTTTGCATTTTGAAGGTAGGACAGAATAAAATCAAGCCAACTGTACACATGCAGCCTGGCCCTAGCTCCTCAGGGTGGCCAGCCGTGACTGCATCGCTTCGATGTCCTCCTCCTCATCCACGGCAGCAGCCGCTGCTCCCATGGGCTCAGGCTCTGGCAGAGCATCTGTGACTTTGCTGGGTGCTTTACCCAAGGCCCCTGCAACAACAAACAGGCTCATTAGCAACTGTCAGGTCTTCATTTAATAATTGGTGGCTTTTGGGGACATCTGAAATAACCCAACCAGTCATGTCCCACGGCGGTCACACCCCTGAGCAGGGGTGATGGCTGCCCAGCAGCACTGACCTGCCAGCTCTGAGCTCTTCCCTCCCTGCTGCTTGCCTGCTCGGGAGGAGGGGAGCTGCTCCAGCCAGGAAAACAGGATGGGAAAAGCAAATTAGGATGTGAGAAAGAAGAGGGCAATGTGCCAGGCACCGAGCACAAGGTGCCAGCAGGGTGGGCCCTGCACTTGCAGCGTGGTACAGCTGAATGCAGTTCTTGTTTTTGTCACACCACATCACAAGCAATCCAGGTGAAAGGAGCATTCTAAGCATTCTCCAAGTCAAATAACTGAACCAGTAAATCATTACTTCATGAGCTGGAAGGCAGAAGTTGTGGTTTTGGCTTTAAGAGGGTTTTTGTGTTTGTTTTGGGTTTTTTCCCCCAAACAAGACACAGCATTTTACTGCCACGACTCACAACTCAGCCTATGACTCAAGGCAGTGCAGCAGAGTTTATTTCTTGGTTTCATTAATAACAATACCTAGTAAATCACATAAGTTTCACCTTGTTAAGAGGATTCACTGCACAGCCAAACACAGATCTGTTAGAGCCTCAATTACATAACTGCACAGACAGCAGCTGATGGATATTAGTTCTGCCCTGCTGAGCCCCACTGGCCTTCTCAGCCAGTATTCCCTGAGAAACCAGTTTGTCAGAGCTCTCTGCCCATCACCAAAGGAAGAGATGCCACTGGGAGAGCACAGATAGATGAGGATTTCAGTTGCTGCATCTTATTGAACAGAACAGGGACCTGGCTCTCAGCAGCACCCACAAACTCACCAGCTGTAATTTCAAAAAGGATTTTGTCAATTTCTGCCTCAGCTTCCTCCTCCATCTCCTCCTGATCCTCCAGGCCTTCAAAGGTGTCCTCCAGCATTTCCTCTATAATTCCAGCCTAGCAGAAAAAAACAAGGCAGCATGTGATACCCGTGGAAACAGAAGAATAAGGAAACTCATTTCTGCCTGGGAGATGAGATTCTGCCTATCCAGGCATGCACAGCATGAGCACACATCTCTACAACTGCAGAGGAAAAGCAGGAAGAAAACTGAGGATTAAAGGCACCTGTTCTCACTTTGAAAACCTCAAGTTATTTAAACTAAAAGAGGAGAGATTTAAATTAGATATTAGGAAGAAATTCTTCCCTGTGAGCTGGAACAGGTTCCCCAGAGAAGCTGTGGATGCCCAGTCCCTGGAAGTGTTCCCAGCCAGGTTAGATGGGGGTCTGAGCAACCTGGTCTAGTGGCAGATGTCCCTGTCCATGGCAGGGGGGCTGGAATTACAGGATCTTTAAGATCCTTTCCAACCCAAACCATTCTATGATTCCCTGGTTATTTATTGTTGTTGCCCATCTAAACCAAGCACCCAGCCTGCTCCAAGCATGTGAAATACAAGTGTAAATTTCAGTCATGCAGCATGAATTGTGTTGTACACTGTAAAACTGCTCTTTGACACAGCTTGGTTTTTTTATCTGCATTTGAAAACATTCCTTTGCAGGGCCTGCAACCTAGATGTGGTCAAACCATGCTGGTGCACAATGATAAAATTATTATTTATAAATAAACTTATTTGAACTAAACAGTCTAGAGTGGTAAGAAGGGGAAAAGCAAAACAACTTTGGTAGTTGAAAATGTAAGTCACAACAGAGACTTAGTATGCTTTCAAATCAGAGCACTCCCATCACATGGAGACACTGAGCTAGCTGCTTTAAACCAGTGACAGTGAGCCATATCTGAATTAGCCAGGAGTTTTGTGATTCTTTAAAAATTTTGTAATAAATTTAATTATTTAAGGAATGTTAGATTGTGTTATTTTGGCTGGTATTGGTTTAGATCTGTATTAGCTAAGTGTCAGTAGAAAACCCTGAGAAATTACCTCACTGCACCTGCAGAAAGGAACTCTGTGGACCCATACCCCTTAGAAAATCCACAGCTGAAGAACAAAATTCAATAAATAATTGTTTAATGGTTATCATATAACTAGAGATTAATTAGATGTCATAGAACAGGAATAGTTCTAGGGTCAAAGGCCTATAGGTTCCAGAAAGCTTGATTAATACATTGCAGGTGTACTAAAGGAGCCACTTCATAGGCTTGTACTCCCCAGAAAACTTCATCAAAAGTAATTGTCTAAGCAGGACAGCAAATTTAATAAAGCACTGTTAGCTGGATAAAACTCAGGTTATCCATTAAACAAAGACAGATGAGATGCTCTGGTACTAATTAAAAGAAAAAAACCACCTCTACCATGATGCAATAAATTGGGCAGATTTTGGGGAGTGTCTATTAAAAATGTCTTGGCTGAAACACTTATATAGTGTATATAAATGCCTGAAAATTGTTGTTTCTTTCAACATGTCTATGGTGAATAAATTCCCCATATGTTCCCAATTTTGACTCCAAATTGTTATTAGGAATGTTGGTCTAACAGCTTTTTGCTGTTAAATTTAAAACTCTTTGTGTCACCAGTATCAGACTGGCCACAGAGTCAGAGTGTCCTGAGCTCACACCAGCCCTGTGACAAAGGGGCCACCCAAGGGACTGCACAGCTCACTATCAGCCACATTGTGCTCACCCCAGTCTGATTGATGTGCCAGACCTTACCTTCATCATCTCTTTGGACAAGTCCCTCATTGTTGCTTGGATTTCTGGGATTTTTACTAGATTTTGCATAGCTTTCATGACTTCTGTGCTCTTCTGCAATGAACCTGCTACTCTGAGGACAGCTGTGAAGGAGAGGCACAGAACAGTTTGAACAACCCATGCACTGCTGAAAGCACAGAAATTATAACCCCTACATGGAAATTTGTTTACATTTAGGAAATTCAATTTTAAAAACAAATGGGCACTGCACTTCTTCACTCTTGACTAAATTCCTGGAAAAGCCCAATTTATACCCACACTGGAAAAGTGACATTTATAGCAAAGCCCCTGGTCCTGTAGAATGAGGAACCCAGGTGGTCTGCAGAGATTTCAACCCACCTGCAGCCAGTTCACTAAAGACAGGGAGAGAGTTGCTCCTGCCCAGCCCCTCAGCAGCAGAACCAGTGACTGCTGAACCAGGGATCTCCTGCCTGACACCAGGTAAACTAACCCTGGCTCAAGGCCTGCTGCAAGAGTTCCACAGCAAAGAGTAAGCTACAGCATTAATACTGAAGCAGATAAGCCACAAATAAGCTCCTTTAAACTGAATTTAACAATGCTCTTTCCAGAGGCTATTCTAACTTATAAGCTCTCCTCATATGTATTGATATACCAAGATCAAAAAGCATTAATTAAGGGTTTGAAGATGTTTGAATTCTGCCATCTAGCTTTGCAGCTTCCTGGACACTGAGAACTTACCTGTTTGTATATAAAATGGTCACTCCTTAATGAAGCAAAATGAAGGTACACCACATATTATTTTTCACTTTAATAATTTCTTTTAAGAGCCCTACACCTGTAACAAACTAACAGAAACCTTGCCTTGAGTGGTCATTTCTCAAGTTACTACAAACCCCAGACTGAATTCAAGATTCCTCCATATTTCCTAAGTGTATCAGAAGATTCCCAGGAAGATGAAGATGCTGGCAGTGGTAATAAGGAGGAGGCAGTTTTGAGTTTTTCCTTTAAAGGGACACCTTTAGGTGCAAGGATGGTCCTACTTTCCTTTCCTGAGTGAGATGCATGGGGAGCCACATTTGAACCATCATAAAATTACACTTAAGGTTCACAGTGTGACTCACTGTTTTATCACTCATCCACTGGGGATGATGCTGGGGTGGGGGAAATGCTTTGACATTTCAGCAGCATGCTGACCTCCACCAAGTCTTCTCCCTCCTTTACAGCTTTCTGCTCTGCTTGTTACAGGCTGGACTGGTTCCAGCTATGGAAAACTCTGCAGGAAATCTGTATTACAACAGATTTCTGCTGTGGATAAGGAACAAGGGAAATATGCTGGTTCTGGAGGAACACAAAGGACCAAGGAGGGTTTACAGAACATGGGTGTTAAGCCAAAGGGCAAAAGGATTCATCCACACTAAGAAATCAAACACTGCTTCCCCATCCCCATGTAGGCATTGGGAATTGCCACCAGACTCTTGCTAGGGAAGCAACCATCTGCAAGATCAAGAGAATTCTACTCCTGTGTCAAGAGAATTCTACTCCTGTGACAGGTCCTGTCAAAACCAGTGGCACAGGCTCCACCAGGACACAGGGGTACTAGGAATGCATTCAAACTGTTTAGAAATGCACACTAAGAATGTGCTCCAAACTGCTGTGAGCTCAGTTTCAGAGCATGTGATTCTCACAGCACTGGAACCCTCAGGCTCTGAGGAGAGGTGTTACATCATCTGCTGAGCAGCTTGTCACAGGAAACAGGGAGCCAGCAAGGATGTAGGGAACAATGAGGGGCAGGAACCCCAAGGAACTAAAACTGGGAGCTCCCTGACTACTTCAGAGCCCAGGGTGGGACACCCATCCAGGCAGGGCACTGGAGAAACAGCCTCAGAACACCCTGCAGACTGAGGGGGTTGGTTATTGCCTACAGGGATGCAGGACTCCTCACAGGGATGTAGGGGAAAACAGCATGTTTGGACACAGGGAAAACTTACAATGGATCTTCCAAATGGATTACAGGCACACACCTGAATCTTAGGGGAATGACCAAAGGTAGTTTGGGGAAGGATTGAAGTGGATTAGGGAACACACAAACCTCAGGGGCCTGCAGGACCAGGTACCAGCAGTTCAGGCAGAGTAGGAGATCTGGGGCAGGTACCAGATATCTGGCTAGCTTGAACAGAGCATCTGAGAGCAGCTCCTGGAACAAGTGATCTATTGTGTACATGTGTGTTCCATTAGTGGACCTCAGTCTTCATGAGCTGAAGAGGAAGAGCAGGGTGGAGCTGTTCACAGTGTGTGAAAGCTGAGTGTGTTTATGGGGTGTGGCAAAGGCTCTGCTCTGACAGTGTGGGTGCACGTGCCTGCTGGGATTAGGGGTAGAACTTCAGCAGCCTCACAGCTCTGGGAGGATCTTCCCAGGCTCCTGAAGCCCACTGAAACCAGCTGCTTTTCACAGGAGCACGGCTGCTCCCACATTCAAGCTCTGCCTGCATTTGATTTTGGTTCTGGACAAGGAAACCTCAGACCTCACTTCTACTGTCAGAGCAGTCCTTGTGCTTGGGCCTAGAATCTGTTCTTACCAAGCTGGTTCTTCATCCCCATGAGAACAGAGTTCATGTGAGCTTTGGATGCATAGAGTTTGCTCACGGCCCTGCGGGAGCGGACCAGCTCCTTCGCCAGGATCACACACACATCCCTCTGATTCTTTTTGGCAGCATCCTTTATTGACCTCTTCACCTTCTCCTCCTCCCTCTGGATATCTGGAGCACAGAAAAACACAGCAAACAGTCACCAACTCCTAAGGACACAGAAGAGAAATCAGTCATTTGTTGAGGCGTGTTTCCAATGCAAAGAATTGTTTCTGCTTGATTTCAGATTCCCTCTGTTACTCAAAGACCTTGTTCTAGGCTGATTTACATGTCAGCTGATTAATTCAGCTAAATCTTAATAGGAAAGTTCTCATTACTGAACATACAGCTCTGTAACTTCCTTTGCAGTTAAGAGTACTCTACAGGACTGTCTGAGAATATTAGTCCATGATGCTGAGCTAAGAGCTTACAAAGCAAAAAAAGGTCCTGTAAAAACAAAGCACTCTGACAGCAAGATTTGACTCACAACTTCAAAATAACTTCTTTACTGTTAAATTGGCCTGATACAAATAATACATATACACAAAATATTCATCTAACTTGAAACCTCCTGTTCAAACTCTCCTGGCATCCAGCTTTATTCAACAGCTTTTTTTAAGAGTGTGCTTCAGTAGGAATACTGAACTAAGCAAGAGCAAAGAGTTTGTTGGATTTGAACTATTAAACACTAAGAAGGCTTCTTAAATACCATTGGTTTCTCCAGTAAAGCTGATGTGACTGTTGACAGTTCTGCCCTGCAGGCAACACTGGCTGTGAACAGCAGGAGCCAGGTACTCCAAAAAGCCCAGAGTAAAAAATGCAAGAGTAAGCAGAGACAATATCAACCTCCTTTCTTCAGACTCAGCAAGAAATTACCCACTGATGAAATGTGGATCTCAGAGTCCATAAGAAAAATTATCCTAAAGTAAATAAAGAATTCAGATAGTAAGGGTTCCTCACCTTCCTGCAAAGAGTTGATTGAAATGACCACAAGAACAATCATTTCAAGGAAAGCCTCTGTTCAGATTTAGCTTTGAGTCTTCTTGATTTATACCAGATGAAGTTACATGTTGGAAGAATCAGAAGCTGCCCTTTTATAAAAACAAAGGCATCCACACACAATTTCTGGCACAGGCTAACTTAGAGACTTCAACACAGCTTCTCAGGTGGGAGTTAATGAACCCTGTACTCAAGACCAGTAATTCCCTCAGTATCATTCACTGAGGTGTTTACCTTAAAGGACTGGCAGAAAGCTGTAGGATCATAATCAGAAAAACATACCTTTGTTGCTTTCCCACTACTATTTTCAGAAATACCATAAACTTGAAGACATTTGTATGTCAGATGTGGGACTGAGCCCAGTCCCAGCACATCAGAGCAGGCAGGAAAGAGCTGAAGTGCTCCAGCAGGAAACAGAGAGCACCAGAACTCCAGCAGTACTGAGGAACTACAACATTCACTTTGTCAGGCTGAAAACAACCACAAGTATTGTGTTACTGCACCCAGTGAATGCTTCCAGTGGCATGAAGTGCTGAGTATGAGATCAGTGGCACAAGTATGCAAGAACAGAACTCCATCTTTGATGGGCAGTGCCAGCTCACTCCTCAAGGGAGCCAAAGTCACTTCCCCAGTGCCTCTGCAGCACTATCAAGCACAAGAGGCACAAAGCAGCCCACAGCACCTGCGAGAGGGACTCACAAGAAAGTTACTGTATTACTCCAACTCTGTCAACTCAAAAAATTCAATTCGGAAGTAACAATGATACCTTTCATTTCTCCAAACCTTCCAAGCCCTGAAAAACAACCTCCCCCAAAGAGAAATCACTACAGCAGCAAGAGTCCAACAACAGATGGTTTCAAAGAGTGTGCTGCTATTTTAGTAACTCTGCTGACTGGGTGAGCCAAGGGCTTGGGTGATCCAAGCCCACCCAGTTCATCCCAGGTGGATCTAGTGCTGCCTTGTTCAAACACATCCAGCACAGCCTTCCCCAAGGCAACTAAGACAGATTCCAGCTTAGCATCCTTCCTTAAAGATTGCAGTGATTTCCTGTGTAAGGCTCAGCTGAAACAAGAGAGCCTGGCAGAATCCAACTACAGTGGGTAATTTTTGAGGAAACCTTCAGTGGCACTTGGCTGCCATCCTTCAGGAGCAGCCTGCTAACCTGGGAAGGGTCCAGCAGAACCATGTACTTCCACAGGTGACCCTTGGTAAAATGTGAAATCCTGGCACAAAGATATTCTGTACTTTATTTTAAGGGCAATTATCAGTATAGCAGATGGTTGGTGGTTAGTGCTGAACTGTATTTCTTTGAATGTAGGACTCTGAAACACAGACAGGTTTAGAGCTGCTAAAATAATTAGATTTATAATAAATAATAATTAGATTTTATCTGCATCAAAATACCACAGTACCATGCAACCTAGTATCTGTGTAGGCCATTAGATGTATTACAGGCTGTAAAAAGTTAAGAGAAACCCAAAATTTCAAGAAACATCAGTAGTGACCATGTGGGTACTTTGCTTCTGTGGAAGATGCAACCTCTAAAACATATTTTGCTAGTAAGATGAGAGCTGCAGTTCCTCTGTGCCTGATACAGCCACACAAAGTGCCCTGGAGAAAGTAAAAGAATTCACATCCCTGTACATCAGTTGTCCTGGGAAAGACACAAACTCTGTTCCTCATACTGGAGACAAGGACAAAGCCACACTTTGTACTGCACAAGCAACCTTCTCCAGCCAACTCACCCAGGTCTGTAAGACACAAACCCTGCCAGGTCACTCCAGAGGGCTGGGGAAGGATGGGGAATGCAGGAGGTACTGCTCAAGGTGTCACCCCAAACAGCCATGTGCTAGTAACCAGATGCTGACACAAAATATCCTTCACCAGCTCCTCCCACGGACAAATCCCAGGGACAGGGTACAGGACAAATAAGGGAAAAACAAAACCTAGGCCCAAACCTATTTTCAGGCTCAGGGAAGGCAGGTAGAACAAATTCTGAACTAACAGCAGTGCAATATTAAGCAACTCCTCTGCTTTTCAAGACACATTCAACAATGTAATGCTCATTATTTAATAGCAAAACACCCACACACAGAAAATACTTTTTTTTTCCTTCCTCTCTTCTGTTTGTAATTTTTCCAAGCTGACAGCAAGCTACTTTTGCTTGGCATGTGCACTTTCACACCAGTACATGCCAGTGAAACTGTCTACATGTGGAATTATATACCACACTGATACTACTCATTAAATCAATGTGGGTGAAATTCTGGATAATAAGTCTAATACATGTTATCCAAAAGGATTTAAGAGCATTATGTTTTACTGGGAGCATGAAATATTCATGTTCTTTTGAAAATTTTACTAGGATAACTTCACAGCAACATCATTTTGTGACACAGACTAAGTCTGGCCCCAGGATCACATTTATCTCCTTTTACTCCAGATGTGATAGACTACCCCAAGTTATTAAATTTCACAGCCTGCCTCAATTAAAGCAAAAAAACCTTGAAGACATACAAGGAGAGTAAAAACAAAAATTGAGACACAAGTACAAACCTCTGATCTGTCTATCAATCACTCTCATTTCTTTCCTTATCTTCAAGGACCATTCATTGACCTTAAAAAGAGAAAGTGAGAGTTACTTGAAATTCCAACTTCAAAACTATGCTTTTATACTTTCATGTAACTTAAACATTCAGTATCAAAAGCAGCACTTCAAAATGCATGAGCTGCAAGTTATGAGTGATGTTAAAATATTTCATTATTTAAATACTAAAACCCCCAAACATTGCAGAGATAGCACCAGTTACTGCACTGCTCTTAAGGTTCAGACAAGGAGCTAAGGAGGGCCTTTATAGATCCCTTCCAACCAAAACTCTTCAATGATTCCATGATGTGATTTGTGAGTCAGATGCTCACTGCCTGGCTAACCTCCCACATCTCAGCCCTGCCACTGTACAGATCTTGCCACAGGGGCTTTCAGCAGAAGGGACAGACTTTGGCACAGGATGACAGCCCCAAGAGTGCTACTGCCCATTTCAGTCAGGAGGATCTCCAGGAGGTCTCCAAGCAGGATCAAGTTCAGAGTTCAGACAGGTTGCTCAGGGTCCCATCCATTGAGTTTTGATACTGTTTGAGGGCAGAGACTTCACAGCCACTCTGAGCAAATGCACTTAAATTACTCCTGTGTGGTGAAGACTTTTCCTCACAGAATCCTGGAATGGTTTGGGTTGGAAGGGACCTTAAAGACCATTTATTTCCAGTGCCCTGCTGTTGGCAGGGCCACCTTCCACTAAACCAGATTGCTTAGAGCTCCATCCAACCTGGCCTTTCATGTTCAATTCAAAACTCTCCTCTGGCCAGCTGTGGCTGTAGCCCCCCTCCTGTCACTGGACACACCTCAAAAGTACCTGTCTGTGCCTTGACTACAACCCCACAGAGGCAGTGAGAGGCTTCAGACCCTTGCTCCTTCACCTTCTCTTCTCCAAGCCAAAACGAGCCCAGTTCCCTAAGCCACTCCTCCTGCATCACAGGCTCCAGCCCTCCTCCACCCTGATGGCCCTCAGCCACACTTCCCCAGCTGGCAGGGATCCTCCCTGAGCTGTGCCCACACTGGCACACTTGTGCAGCTGTGGCCTCTTTACTGCTGAGGAGCCCAGAGGCTGAATGCTCAGCACTGTGAGTGCAGCTTCCCCACACAGCCCTGTTTGCCTCCATTGCTGCAAGGGGCACTGGGAACTCGTTTATATCCCTGGGGAAGCAGATCCTGTCCTGCAGAGCTGGGGCCCAGCCAGCCCCAGGCTGCACATCCCAGTGGGCAGGGATGCTTGGCCCAGTCTTGCACTGCTCAGCATCATGAGGTTCCTGCTGGGTTCCTCCCCTTGCTCAGGTCCCTCTGCCCTGCAGCTTCCCTCCCCCTGCCTCTGTTCAAACACAGCTGCTCCTTCAGCAGCTCCCTCCTGGCACCTGCCAAGATCTCTCTGTTCCAGATCCTCTGGCTCACCCAGGACATGGGGAGCTCCACTGGCCCTGGCCATCCCTCTAGGGAAGCAGAGTGAAGAGAACTTGTGCAATGAAAACTTGAAAAGCAAGTTCTCTTCTGTGCACAAGCCCAGCAGAGCAGCAGATTTAGACTTTCACCAGTCTCAAAAGACTTTCTCTTGGTCATGGTGAACAGAATATGTTTTGACTGCAGACAAAAGCCACTATTTGAGGTGTCCAAGCACAAAATCAGCTTAAAACCCCTCATATACAACCCAAAGCCCTGCATAAGTGCATAAGTTTCTAACAGGTTTCAGAAAGTCCTGTACCTTTAGTTAAACCTGGAGCTTACAGGCAAAAACCCCCCAGAGCCAGAACTGACTGCAGCCTCCCCTCTTGTTCTTCAGAGCAGAGGAGACAATGTCCTGGAGAGCCATTCCTCACCCTGACAGAAAGCTAAGAAAGTCCCTTTTTTGAGTGTGGGCTACATGAGAGGAAAAAAGCAGGGGGAAGAGACTGAGGGAGAGCATGGCAGAGCTCTGGCTGGCCAACTGTCCTGTCCCAAATGGAACACCTGCCAGAGACTGGCTCTACAACTTGTGTTCTAGAGCAAAGCAACACACAACAAACCTTCACATGCAACACAATCAGCAACTGCCAAATGAACCCCAGCAGGACTTGCAGCTTCTGTCTCTGGGATGCACAGCCCTGCACAAAGGCACCATTAAATCAAGACTGGTTGTGTGTTGTCACCAATCCCTGCTCCCTCTGACAGCAGAAAACTCTCTCACAGCTCATCCCTAGCAGTGCCAGGGGTTTGACACAGCTGTCCTAAAGGCAGAGCTGGGTGCTGACCCCTTCCCTGGTGCTCCCAACTCATCTCCTGCTTTGTGGAAGAGGAGGGGGAAATCCCCCTGACTCTCATCCAGGCTACTCCATGCTCCCAGCTCCATGAGACAGCAATTTGTTGAGCTGTAAAGAAGCCACACCTCCCATCTCACCCAGGACACACGGACATGGATACAGACCATGGCACAAGGCAGCAGTGCTGGGAACAGGGGGATGTGCTCCAGCTGAGCAAAGATAATTACCCTGAGCACAACTCCAGGCTGCTGAAGCAATTCTGCTTCCACTCCTGATCTAAACAAAAACATCACTCTCACAGCACTGCATCGTGCCAGAGTCAGCCAGCAAAGCACTCAAGCTGAAAAGAGCCAACTCACACTTGAGGAAAACCCACTTTTTTAAAGTTCAAACAATCCAGACTTGGCATTAGAAGTATAATAAATCCCCAGCTTTAGACAGGCTGAAATGTATCACCAGCTCTTCACAAGGGCTGGAGATATTTGCCTCGTATTGATCATTAATAAATTATCTCACATCAACAGAGTGGGCAGACAAAAGAACTGAGGGCAAATCATTGCCATCACAAAAATCTCAACCCATCCCCCTCCTGCAGTGCTTGGATGGCTCCCTGTAGCCCTGGCTGCTGGCAGACACCAGCTAAGCTGTGCTGCTTCCCCACCAGAGGCTGCAGGAACAGCTACTGCTTTTTCCTTCTAAAGCTGCAGTCAGGCACAGCAGGAATTTTTAACTAGCAATGGGTGTTCCAATATCAGTGTTAGGCCTGTGAAGTCACCATGCCAGGCTGCACCCCCAGGGAGGGCTCAGGACAGCAGGAGGACTCATGTCACCTGTCCCCACCCCTGTCCCATACTGCCTTTGCAGGGTTTTCTGCAAAGAACCACAGAATCATTGGCTGAGGAAGGGATCTCTGGAGATCACCCAGCCCAAACCCCCTGCCAAGGCAGGGTCACCCAGAGCAGGTGACACAGGACATGTCCAGGTGTGTTTGGAATGTCTCCAAAGAGGGAGACTCCACAAACTCCCTGGGCAGCTGTTCCAGGGCTCTGCCACCCTCAGCATAAAGAAGCTCTTCCTCATGTAAAGATGGAAGTTACTGTGGTTTAGTTTATGGCCACTGCTCCTTGTCCTGCTGCTGTGCACCAAAAAGGAGGTTCAAGGTGGCTGGCACCATCCTCCAAGAGCTCCAAGATGCCCCACAGGCTCTGCTACTGGAAAACATGGCAAGTTCACCAGCCAGGGAAGGCAAAAGAGCAAGAGTGGCCCTCAGGCAGGAGGCAAGAACTCCTGAGAGCAGCACGAGCACAGATGTCTGCTGTGTCAGCCCTGAGAGCAGCAGCCCAGCCCCAGCTCTCCTGTGCTCTCAGGCACCCAGCAGACTGAGCCAGCCCACACAGTGCTCACACACGGCAGAGGAGGAAGGGGAAGGACACTCCCACAGGTGCATTCCTCATCTGATTCTCCCACCCCACAAGCAACAGCCACGACCTGCTCCCCTGGCACTCAGCTGCTGCAAAGCACCAGGGAACATCTGTGACACTGCAGCTTGTCTAAACCTTCAACTTGTGTGCCTGCCATTCTTCTCCCTCTGCTTTTCCAGTGCCTCTAATGTGTTTGACCTTCCTCTCACCAAACAGCAGATTTTTTTTTCACTAACACATTCGTAGCTACTTATGAAAGGCAGCAGTGAAATCCATCATGTCGTGATTATCTCATTCCACTGTGACAGCAGAAAGCTGTTTGCAGAAGCACAGTTTGTCTACAGACTCATCCTCCCCCCGCAAGTCCCAACATTTCAGCTACTGCTTCCTAATTTTAAGGCTGTGTCTGCAAGAGGAGCTAGAATCACAGAATTATAGAATGTTAGGGGGTTGGAAGGAGCCTTACAGACCACGTAGTTCCACCCTCCCCTGCAGTGGGCAGGGACACCTTCCACTAAACCAGGTTGCTCAAGGCTGTATCCAGCTTGGCTCTGAACATTTCCAGGGATGGGGCAGCCACAGCTTCCATGGGCAACCTGTTCCAGCGTCTCACCTCCCTCGCAGGGAAGAGTTTCTTCTTAGTATCTACCCTAAATTTCCCTCTATCAACTTGTACCCATTCCCTCCTGCCCCGCCACTCCACTTCCTCACACAGAGCCCCTCTCCGGCTCCCCGTGGGCCCCTCCCGACACCGGAAGGTTCTGTGAGGTCTCCACCGGCCCGGTCTCGGGCCGGGTGCAGCCTGCGCCAGGGCCAGGCCGAGCCCGGCCCCTCCGCAGTGCCCGCCCGAAGCCATAANGCGCCCGGCCCCGCACGCCCAGCGTGTTTGTAACCCGGTCCAGGCTCAGGCAGGCTGGGAAGGACTTCCGAGATTATCGAGTCCAGCCGCGACCGAACACCACTATGGCACTGGGTGCCGCGTCCCGTCTTTCCTTAAACACAGGGACAGTGACTCCACCATCGCCTTGGGCAGCCCATTCCAATGTCCGATCACTCTGAAGACATTCCTCCTAATGCGCAACTTAAACCCCGCTGGTCCAGCTTAAGACTGCGCCCT
>VZRH01001687.1:578516-621201 GCA_013397555.1 Urocynchramus pylzowi | reverse complement strand
CCGGCCCGGTCTCGGGCCGGGTGCAGCCTGCGCCAGGGCCAGGCCGAGCCCGGCCCCTCCGCAGTGCCCGCCCGAAGCCATAACAAGGCCACACGGCCCCGGCGCCCCTCCCCCCTCCCACTGCCGGCCCCCGGCCGCGCCCCGGCGGCTCCGGCCCCTCACCAGCTCCTTGGGCGGCTTCTCGGGGGTCTTCCCGAACAGCCCCATGGCGGCCGCACCGCCCGGCACTTCCGGGTTCCCGCCGCCGGGNCTTGGGCAGCCCATTCCAATGTCCGATCACTCTGAAGAAATTCCTCCTAATGCGCAACTTAAACCCCGCTGGTCCAGCTTAAGACTGCGCCCTCTCGTCCTGTCCCGGTTTCCTGAGATGAGAGCCGGCTCCCCGCCCGGCGGCAGGCCCCTGTCAGGGAGCTGCAGAGCGCAGTAAGGCCCCTGGGCCCCGGCTCCCTCAGCTGCTCCTCACAGCGCAGAGCCGGCCCAGCTCCGCTCCCTCCTNCCGGCGGCAGGCCCCTGTCAGGGAGCTGCAGAGCGCAGTAAGGCCCCTGAGCCCCGGCTCCCTCAGCTGCTCCTCACAGCGCAGAGCCGGCCCAGCTCCGCTCCCTCCTCTGCAGCTCCAGCATGTGAGAACTCCTCGGGGCAAGGGCTGGCTCCCACTCCGGCCCTTCCCCTGGCACAGCCCGCAGCACACGCCAGGGCAAAGCCCAAACAAGCCCATGGCCACCCCGGCCCAGCTGCCGGGGCTCTTTGGGAGAAATCCCGCCAGCCAGGCCTGGCTCATGTTCGCCCGCCTCCCCGCAGGGTCACCTGGCTGAAATGAAGGGACAGCTTGGAGCCGCTCTGCTGGAGCTCCAGCGAGCCATTCCATCTCTTCACGGCCCAGTGCACAATCTGAGACTGAGAGCATTAGAAATAAATCAGTGATGCATAGAGTGCAAAAGCTTAGGAAGAAAAAGGTGCTATTAACTTAATCGAACTCTTTAATACCTTACCTTAATAACTATCCTCAATATTTAATTACTGGAGAGACATTTTAATGAGTTACAAAAATGTAGTTTCACCTTGGTCATCTTCCCCTCCAGAATCTAATGCAGAAAAAAGATCTAAACAAGCTTTGGAAAAGAGAACTCTCATTTTGGACTGAGCAGTGGGAAAGCCAGTGCTAATAAAACAATAATTGATGAAATCGAGAGTGGCAAAGAGCTTTAGAAATTATTTAAATCTGTTATTTATAACAGCAGCACCAAACATCCATTGCCTTTATTAAGCCTAACAAACAAGTGAATACCCTCACCTCAGCGATTTGACATTTTCTGTTTACAATTGGTCTCCAGCTTCCAGGCATGAGACATCAGAGAATAAAACAACGCTTTAGGAATGTTTAGCATCTCAGTTAAGACACTTCACAAGCACGAGCACAACCCAGCCCTGCGAGGCAAAACATGTGAGCAGTGAAACTGCTGACCTTGTTACAGGCAGTCTTTGCTCCTTTGCTCCCTTCTCCGGATGTTCAGCTGTCAACGCGTCAGGGAAGGGCTGTCTGAGATCCTGCACGGGTAGAAAACAATGTTACTTGCATGCTTCTGCTGCTACTGACACGAGCATTTCATAAAATAAACACATCCAACTGCTTTTTCTGTCCTGCTGGGACACTCAATACACTATGCCAGCTGCTCAAGATTCTGTAACAGATGCGTTGCCGGGAACTGCATCACAACAATTTATATAACCCAGACATGAGGGGACTAAACCTTCCTCCACAGCTACCTACTGGTCATAATTACCTGCTCCTGTGGATGTGCCCTCAGTGGCTCTCCTGCTAATTAAACAGCAGGTTGGGTCATCCATCAAAAGAACAGGATGAGTAGAGCAACTGAGGCCATTAAAGACAAGTCTTCAGCTAAAACAGGTGTGCACAAAGATTTGCAAACAAGGCTGAGCCAGTGCACAGGAGCAGAGCTGCTGGGGCTGTGTGTGAGGGTGAGGAGGTCAGCCTTCAGCAGCAGAGCTGCACTCCACGAGCACCCAGTGCTGCAAGGACACAGCATTGCTCCAGCTTAGCACTCACAGCATTTGGCAAATTACCGAGGTAGCAGCGAAAGGCTACAGTGGGCTGTGAGACAGCACCTCACCTGTGTGTGCAGCACCTCAGCTACAGCTTTATTTATACTCACAAAACTTCTCCTTTCCCTTGGCAAGGCCTCAGTTCAGTGCAGATTTCCAAACAGTCCTGAAACAATGTGGATTTCAGCTACTCACGACAAGCACATACGCCGTGCTGCTGCCCAAATTGGAAGCAGAAATGATCTTTGCCCTCATTATGCCTCTCTGCTGCTCTGCTGAGGCTGTAATGACAGAGACAGGACATGTACTGGCAGGTCTCAACTGGAATAAAAATTACTTTCTGGACCACGGGAGAGTTGCTGATATTGTGCCCCTTGTACCTCTCTGCTTCAGTACTGCCCTGGGAAAAAGGAAATGAGAGAGAAAAAAGGACTCAGTAAATTAAAAACAGCTCTTCTGCTAATTACACGAATATCCTCTTGGGAACACACCTAGTGACAGAGCTGTGAAACATTTGTTAATAAAAAAGAGCGTGCCCAGGTACTCTGGACAGATGAAACAATGCCAGCAGCTCTGTGAGCACCACCCTCCCAACTCTATAAAGACACTGGGAGATGGGTTGTAACTGCAATAGGGAGCTGTATTTGTATTTCCTATTATCATCACCTTTATGTCATTATCCTTCTTTCATATCACAGAGGCAAGATTTAGGAAAGAAAGAAGACAATTGAAAATATCTTTCTAGTTTAGCCTTTTCCTCTACTCATATAATCTCCTGCTCCTCTCCCCCCCCCCCCCCCCGTCTTTGTTTTCTTTTTTNNNNACCAACAAATCCTCTCTATTTTCAGCCAGATGATTTCTGAAAGGTACAACCAAAATCAGAGTTTCATATGGAAATATAAAGAAAACAACAGACTCATTTTTATGGCTCCAAAGCACTATCAAAGAAACCAGAAATCACTTCAGAATACCAGCACAGTTGGAAGCTGGCAATTTTTACCTTTACAAGCCACTTTTGTCACTGCATGACAATATTCTGCTCCTTCTCAACAGTTTACTTTGAGGCTGTAGAGGGAGCTACCCTAAAGTCTTCCTAGATGCCTGCAGCTGAGGGTACTGGAGAGACAGCTGCTATTAGAGGGTCTCCATCTGGAAAAGCAGCTTGTAATCAACTGGAAAACCACATCCAGCAGAGAAGCACCTCAACACAGCAGACTTATGAAGGAAACAGTTCCCAGTGAAACACCACTGCCTTCTCCTTGGCCAGTGGCTCGGAGCACTGAATTCCTGCATCCCTAGGAGATGATTTATTAGTCACAGGAGTTGTGTTATATTTTTATTGTCTTCACAGATAAATCAGGCCAGCAAGACATCCGAAACCATACACACAAAATATTTATCAAAACAATTAACATTACAAATCTCCTTTTAAAATAATTTATTTCACCGATTTCTTTTTAAATGGTACTGTCTTACAACATACATTATTCAACAAAGATGTGCAGAACAGACTCTAAAATAAGAAACACTTAAATTAAGCAATTGTCTCAGATTAGAATTTCAATTTCACCCACATCCCAACTTGTAAATGTTTGCTGGAATACGCTTCTCTTGTAGGCTTGATTTTTGTGCTTACAAAAACAGCATCAAGTTTCCAGATGTTGAAGAGAACAAGTTATCTGTAAGGTAAGTTTGCATTCAGTTCAACATACAAGGCAACCAAATGATTCTGTCGTTAACGTTAGCATCATGTATATTTTAGTTCACTGCACTAACATTTAAACTAAAACTTCAAACCACGTAATCTTTTAAGTGACTAACATTGAAAAGGCAAGCAGTAATATCCTGAAAGCTTACAAAAGACAGGGGCACACGGCTAAGACGGGGGCTCACTGGACAAAGGCTGCGGGTGTGTGTATGGCTGCTTTTTTTTGTAGGACGCCCACCTGCAGACGGGACAGCAGTGCCGCCCGCCCGCCAGCCACTTCATGATGCAATTCTGGTGGAACACGTGGCCGCAGGGCAAGCCCATCAGCAGGCAGCCCTTCGCAAAATTTTCTAGACACACCACACATTCCGTACAGTGCAACATGTCGGAGGGCCAGGCTGACCAGTCTGGCTCCAGGTCAGCCACGGAGCTGTAGGAGCTGGCTTGGCGTTCGCATGGCTCGTGGTGACAACGGTGACAATGGTGACTGGCACAGGGACAGGCCTCAGCGCCGCCCCGGCGCTCTCCTTCGCCGCACCTGTGGCACGTGCTCAGCTCATCGTCCTCCGAGACCTCCCTGTCGCTACTGAAGAGCTCTTTGTTCTCACTGTCAGAGTCACTTTCGCTGTCTGGAAAGGTTTCCAGCATCTCCTCGTCGGGATGGGTGCTGAGGCACTGGAACCTCCACATGGGTAAGTTTTTTATATAATCAGTTGGTATCAGAGGGTGAAGCCAGAGATCGGGGAAGGCCAACCGCTCCAAGAACAAATCCGGGTCTTCATCCCAATCTGAGTCAAAAGGGAAGTGTTGAAAGGAAGCAATGGGATGAAACAGGTAGCTGGTGTACCAGTCCCACAGGCTCGACAGCCACTCCAGATTATTAGCATTGACTTCATCCGTGTTGTTATTGCGCCTTCGCTTCTTCTCAAAGTAATCAATTAGTAAACCATGGCCAAGGTACGTGCTGAGGAAGAGGGCTGGATGAGAAGAGTAGAACATCCAATCTGCCCTCACCCAAGAAGCCAAAGTGGTTGTGTTAGAGTACCTGAAGAGTTTTAAACTGTACTCATAAAAGCTGTCTAAGTAGGGTAGCTGCAAAAAACCTAACACTGGCAGCCAGGAAATGATTAACAGTGAATTATACGTCCCTAAAGTGCTTATAAGAACCACAAAACGCTTTATAGTGGCGCCTTGTGTAATGAACAGGTCCATCCAAGCCATCAGATTAACCAAAACTAAACTTAAAACAAATAAATCGTTAACTTCTGGTTGCAACGAGCGCAAAAAGGAATCCATGGCACGTAGTGATATAAATTCACCAGTGTTATTTCCATACCTGTAAATCCCCTCAGGAGTCCTCAGTATGTACGATGGCGTCTTGTAGATACCAATTTCTGCCATGTAACTTTTATTGTCCCAGTTTTCCACGTTGACAAAAATAAACTCTACTCTTCCAGTAAACTTTACACTGAGTGCAGAGAAGAACGCCGGGGGCTGGTCGAGGTTGGCAAACAGGTAGATTTTCACCCGGTACTGGTCACTTCGGTTCCACTCTTCTTTCAGATGTTCAGAGTTGTAGATGGTTTTGATCCGAGAGGCAGCGTGGGCTGTGATCCATTTGAAGATGTGCTCCACCTCAATCTTGCGCCCGCTGTACTCCTTGAGCATGACTTTTCCCTTGGAGGTACTGGTTTGAGGAACAGACATAATGAGGGTGGATTTCAGCCAACCCCTCCTCTTGCAGTATCTACAAAGAAAACGGTAGGTCAGCTTCCAGTTTCATAACCCCAGAACATTTCTGTTCTAAGCCCAAAAATGAGACATGCTGAGCACCTGGGAACCCTTATAATATAATAGCAGGAAATAAGGGTACCAAATATTCTCTGGCAAAGCATATTTATTCTTACAATACCTTTATATTTTACAGGAATATTGTAAAGAGAGATGCATTCATAAAACAGGAAGAGGAATAGTGTTAATTTTCACGGGTCATTAAAGTAAACAAGGCCATGCAGCCATTGATGTTTGTAACTGGATTTGAATAATACACAAGGTGACTCTTTGCTTTAAAGCTTTAGTATTAGAAGCTACTTTCCCTTGGCCTTCCAGGCAAGAAGAAAACCACTTCAGTGTAACTCAATATCCCACAGTTTTCCCAGTGCTTCCTTCCATCCTGGCTTTGCCAAGCAGCTGTGGGGTGAAGTTGAGCAGACACTGGCCTGTTTGCAGTTGCTTTAATGAAGCTGACAAGTTTCCACTTCCTACTGGGACCATTTTGTCAAGATGCAGACAGGCTAAGGGGCGAGGTGAGAGAGCTGGCTACAAAGCCAATGGAGCAGGAAGCACACACATTGTGCTGGATGATTTGGGCTAAAAAAATACCCACACTGTCTGGCAGGCAGATGGGATGAACCCCAAATCCAAAACTAAAAGAAAAGGCTCTTCATGGCTGAACCCTGAGTCATGGTCCAGAGCCCAGTAACCCTCACAAGATCCCTTCTCTCATGCATCTTTCCTACCAATATCACTACACCCAATTATCTAGTCCTCCTTTAAGGAAATATCTGGCAAGCTTCAACAATCAAAATATGACAGAGCCAACAGGCATGCAGTCTCTGAGAACCTTGCACATTGGGACCACCAGCCTCATTCACCAGCCATCTTACCTAGCTCCTCTGTGGTTTTGGTCTGTCAACATGCATTTAGACAACTACAAACTCCCCTTCCCAGGAATCTGAATGCAGCCTTTTTAGAAAGAGGCATAAGCTATTACCCTGCTAATAAAGGTATCCTGATTACTGCAGCATGTAGTATTCATCTGAATTTCAGCTGCAACCTGATGAAAACTATTCACAAGGGTTTACTTGACAAAACATTTCTTGTATTAAAAAAATGAATTAATTTAAAACATGGTATTTGATCAGAACATTAAGGCTACTTAGGAGATATGCAAAGAGAAACACTGCCAAATTTTTAAGATGTTCAAATACAAGATTATTTTGCATAAGCACTACAGAGCCTAAGAATTTCCTCTTATGATTAACACTGAGATTTCTGTAAACATTTAGGACTTAAGCTGTATAAGATGTGCGTATCCATACATGCCACTGGAATTCTAGACAAAGTCTCCTGTCATGTAAAGCAAACGCCTCCAACACAATGTTTAAAAAAAGCCTCTTTTTTCAGCAGCAGAGAATTATTAATAGCTTCTTTGGCTCTGCTCTTCTTCCTTGTTAGAAATCATATGCAAACACAGTGACTCTTGCACAGCACACTGTGTGTTGTCCAAGGGTGTGTGCCAGTTTATATATAAACATACATTTGTCAGGGAACAGGATTTGTCAGTAATTCTGGGAGGCAGGCACTGTAGGCAAGGTTCATGCTAACCTGTGCTTTCCCCTTCCAGATGGTGATATAATGACTCTAAACCTGATATATTCAGCTTTGTCCAAAGCAAGCACAGTTCCTCTCCCTGAATGCCTGGACTGGAAGGCCAGACTCTCCTGTTCATTCCTCTCCACTGCTGTATTATGCTCTCCACAGTCTAATCATGCATTTCCCACACGACGCTTTAGGAAGCTGCAGAGCTGATAAATAATGTAATGGAGCATTCTGAGCAGACTTTAGGAGAGATAAAAACATGAATAAAGCCACCTTCTGTCACAGCTACTTTTACAACACAGCAAGCCCTGCTGCTAGAACACAGCTGAGCCTTAAGATATTCTTGGGATTTAGATAATCCTTTAAGGATATACCTGGGGTCACTGGAACAGTTAAAAGTGCCAGTACGTATGCCGAATCTTGAGACTTTCTTCACCATTTTCTCCCAGTGGACTTTACCCACCAGTGGGCTTCTGTCGTTTGCTATGACCTATTGCCAAAAGGAAATACTAGTTTAGTACCACAGTCAGCTTGGTTCCTGAAATAAAGAGCAAGTTTCAAGAAAACAGAGTGCCCCTCATGCTTGATACTCCTTCCCCTTCTTTTAGGACACAGAGTATCAATGTACAACTGGGAGTCATGGTAAACGTCTTCAGAGAGTGAAGTGCTAAGACAGAAATGCAGTTCTGCAGAGAGGAAAAAGTGCATCATTATATTAAATACATGTTAAGATACTAAAATCAGTGGTAGTTAACAAAATCTTTGGTAAAATAACAAAACTCTCATTAACCAGTTCATAGTGGGGGAGAAAGGAGAGAGGTGCAGCAGGTTCCTCTTCTTTGCAATAAAAAAAAAAAAAAAGACCATCATTTTCTTACAATTCTCCCTCAGAAGTTACAACATACCAAAGAAACCTTGTCTCAGAGCAAGCAGAATGAGTGGGAATGCAGGTACCTGGTACCAGATTAAACTGCCAACAGCCATTCCTGAGCAGTGGAAACTACTGATTAAACTCCCAGATAATGCCTAAGGATCTTGACTCCTTCCAGCTTTGCCCGTGATTCACTCTGCAACTTCATGTGACTGTTCCACCAGCTCCGGGGTCCCATGTGCCATTTCAGGACGATCACTTGCTGTGATCTATCCCAAGGTTTAATTTGCTCTAACCCAGAATATTAAAGTTGTACTTCAGCCTGCCTCACTGTAAGCTTCTACTGACAGAGATGACAAAGAAGCAGCATTCATCCTCTGACTTAGAGCTGTACAGGGAGGGGGGAAAAACCCACAAGAAGAAAACTCTGCCTGCTGCCAGCTGACAGGTAATTTTGAATGACATGACTGATCATGCACTATTCCACGAGCCATCGCATTTTCTATTTTAGAAACAACTCACATGCTTCTGCAGGCTTACTGGCAGCCACTTAAAAAATATTTTTAAATTAAATATTGAAACTTCCATTTGTTAGATATTTGTTTACCCGCCATTAAACTTATCCCAATCGTTTCCTGACTTAATAAACTCAAATGTCAGCTTGCCCCTGGAAGTTGGGCTGTCACTATGATTAACAGTTCTCTGTGGACATGCTGAGATTCAACCTAGAAAGTGTGTCCAGCCTTTGAGACTCATAAATATTATCTGCTTTGTGGTAAGTAGCAGCCTCTCAGAATCTTAAAATAGAAGAATTCACCAAGCAGAATGTTCTACATAGGGAAACAAACTGAAGTCACAGATTACATTCCTATTCCACTAAGCCCAAAATGTTTAAATAACACTGGAGGTGAAAATCTAGGTAAGAATCCTTCAAGTTATTCTCAAAACACACACATCATATAGAAAAGCCTTTTTGATTAGATAAATGTAACCATCACTCACTGAGACAAGCAGCTGGGAAATCTACTGTATTACTGTATTACATCACCCAATGTGACTGAAGCTTTGGATATTTTAAACTTCTTCCTTTCATGCACTTCAATCAAGGGAGACCAAATTCCTAAAGACACCCTAAAGCCATAAAATATCCTTAAAATATCCTCAGAGCTACTACGGCATGATAAATGCATCCAACATGGCAAGGAGCCACTGTGTTTTATTAGTAAGCACAGAAGTAAAACTTTAG
Source organism: Urocynchramus pylzowi (assembly GCA_013397555.1). NCBI lineage: Eukaryota > Metazoa > Chordata > Aves > Passeriformes > Fringillidae > Urocynchramus > Urocynchramus pylzowi. The sequence goes on along the minus strand of VZRH01001687.1, from coordinate 611,934 downwards.
TGACTGGATTACTCTTTGATACAACTGCTCAGAGATTGGCTTCTTCCAAAACTCTGTGTGCATGCTCTGAAACAGTGATGAGAGAACGTTAATGTGTGCAGGAGGACAGATCCTGCTCACTGTTTCTTCTGCCTGGCACCACAACATTCTCTTCAAGTGCCAAGACAAAAATTTGTTGCAAATACAGTCACCATTATATTTTACTGTCACCTGCCTGTACTGGTGGACTTTTTAACAGCAGCTTAATTCCTTTCCTACGAAAAAGTCTTTCCTCTTTGAGAAAGTTATTTATACTGAAGAACAATGACCTAAGTAGCAGTCTGTATTTTGTAACTACATAGAGGAACCCTGCTATGGCTTTGCACACTGAAGCTTCATAAAATATTTTGGGCTTGTGCTTTTTTATGTCATTATGGAAAAAAAATCCAAATAAACATGTCCATTGCAGCTGCTCCTTGCAGACAACACCCACTTAGAGCACTGGGAGTTCATCATGCCAAGGCAAGGCTTTGTGTTTTGGAAAGCATGAGGGAGTCCAAGAAAATACTGCAGGTTAAGCAACCAAAATGTACTTCAGTTTAAATTAAAAATAACCTGCAAACACTTGTAACAGATTTTATTTAAGAAGTGTGAATTTTGATAAGTTAAGAAATTTAGCTTAAAAACCTGTGACTGAGGAGACTGGGAATTTGAATGTGTAAGAGGCCTGGAAGTTCTTCAAGCCCATGGTGTTAAAGTTATCAGGATTTTATATTTCAAGTAAGGGAAAAAAAAATGGTTGCCAAGTCCTACACTTCTTCCTAGCAATCACTTCCAAAAAGAGGTTAGAAATAGTTTGACAATCTACAAGGATTGAAATAAAGGTCAAAAGAAGAGCTATCAAAGAAAGATATGCAAGGAAAGAAAAGTAAGGAAAAATGAGCTATTCAAGTTAGGCCACACAAAGACTATTACAAGTTGTACCAAAAGGTTTTTCAGTCATATGAATAAGAATAGAGCAGGGGGAGAAGCAGCAGGATCACCAAACAATGAAGATAGGATAGAAATGTAAGATAATTTTCTTTTTACAGTTAAATTAATGCTGTGACTCAGTTTTCAGTGAAGGGGGGAGGGGGGTGGCTGGCCACAGACCAGTTAGCAAATTTATGGGAAGAAACTACATCACCTGAAGGTGAAAGCAGAGCTCAAATAACTTAATTAAATTAAGTTAAATCAGAGTAAGCAGGATATCTCCATCCTAGAATTGTAGCACAAGCACACAGGATCACAGGTGAACCTGTGAAAATTTCTTGCAAACTCCTATCAGACCAATTCACATTTTGAGAGGACAGTAACAAGTTTGTAGCAACATTTAAGAGCAAATAAAAAAAAAAATTCCACCAGGTTGACTTCAATAGGATGCAAAACTGTAGAAGTTTTACAGGTGCAGAGACAGTTGCATTTTCCACCTCTTTCCAGCATGCAACTGCTAAAGATGTATCATTCCTGATTGAGAGAAACTTTCCCTGAAGAAAAAGAACTGAGTTGCAAGAGAAAAAGGGAATGTAGTACCCTGTTTGTAGTTTGGTAGTGTATCATGTATTCTGCAACATGGAAAAACTCCACGAGAGCTACAGATAGCCTTTTATAGTGAGTGAACAAAATAGAAAGTTTTAAAATGAGCAAGAAATTGGCTACAGCAAAAAGACATCAAAATGCCAGAAAGGTGCTAACAGACTTCTTAATAGATTTACCTCAGAGCTCAGTTCAGCATATATTCCCATTAATGCCCTTCCTGTGGGAACTTGAAGTCTCCCAAAGCCATTTGTAGAAGACATAAAACTGGGAAGCACATCTATGTGGGAAAGAGGATTACAGCACTATGCAGGAAGAGCTGCACAAATCTTGTAATGCAGAGTGTCACACATGAAATTGAATTCAGTAATGAACAGGACACTTGGGGAGTTCATCAGTTACAAACAGCGACGGAGGAAACGCTTGGGGCCATCAGCTGCTCCACAAGGAAACACGAGCCAGCAATATTAACTGGCTGCAAAACAAGCAAAGCCCAGGGTATATCAGACCTGACAAAACAAACTGGTTGATTGACCTCACTTACTGGGAGGAGTGGGGTTGACATCAGGACTCTGTGAAACTAAAGGGCATTGTCAATTTATGCCCAATAGGAACAAATTAGCCCTGAATACACCCAAGCCAGAAGTCAGAAACACATTTCTAAGAAGAAAACAGTCAGCAGGAGTATTTGAACAACTTACAGTGTAAGAGAGACAGCAAAATATTTTCTAAACACATATTCTACAGTCTAGCAGAAAGCTGAACTGGCTCATCAGAAAGGTCCCTTTCAGTCATACACTCTATTTAATGTTACAGAAATAAAGCCCAAGCTCCTAGGAGAAGGTACCTTTTAGGAGATCAGCTAACACAGATGGGAAACAAACACCACGTCTGGGGAAGCACAAACCCTCTCAGCTTTGCTTATTATCAGCTATGTTCACAATCTGTGACATATCACATGTCAGAGTGACAAGTAAGACAATGAGGGTAACTCAATTAATCCATTAATCATCTTAATGGGCTAAGGGAATCCAATAGGATCACAGTAACCCTGCTATTTAACAAGTTCACACCACAGAATGGATCTGCTCCCTAACCCAGACCTAACCCAGGCCAGAGGATCAGCTGACTGCAGGGTCTGAATTACCATCTCTGTAAATGCTGAGATTCTGATGATTTCAAAAGACAATCCAATAGGGAGCTTTTGCATTGGAAGAGTTTTCATGACACTGAATTACACAGAATTACCCCAAAGAGTTTCGATCAAGAAAGTAATTAGAAAAATCAGTAAATTAAAAAAATAGAACTATTTTGATCTATATATTAAAGTAGTTATAGTTGTGACATTAAAGAACAGACTTAAAGAGCAAATATCCCAGAGCCAGAAAGATACAAACACTTGGAAAAAGAGGACTAAATCAGCAAGGCACTTTGCCTCTCTTGCCTAATCCAAACCCAAAGTGTATTGGGCAGATGCATCAATATTGCAATAGCTACTTTATAACCATCACAGATCCAGCTGCTCCTTAATTTCCAAGTATCATTAAGCATTTTTAAAGATTATTTTATGAAATATAGATTCTTAAAATACAAGTAAAAATACGACTGAAATTGAAGAAGCTTGAGGAAGCACAGCTGATGTTAGAGTTTGCTGTACAATGCAAAGACAGNCTTTCCAAGTATCATTAAGCATTTTTAAAGATTATTTTATGAAATATAGATTCTTAAAATACAAGTAAAAATATGACTGAAATTGAAGAAGCTTGAGGAAGCACAGCTGATGCTTAAGTTTGCTGTACAATGCAATATGCAAAGACAGACTCCTGGTACCCCTGAAGTACTTGAGCATGACATGATAATGACCTCACTTGAGCATTATCCTGTTTTCTGTGCATTTAAATCAGATTTTGTTCCATTTCTTTCAGACAGGTAGGCAGAGATCTCAAAGCAGGTCACAGGAATGAGGTTTGTTCTCAGGAAGTTTTGAAGCTCGCTCACAACTAGAAGTGTTCAAATATCACAAGGCATGACAGTGAGTCAGAGAGGGGCAAAAGCAGAACAAACACCTCATGTGCTCCAGCCCTCATTACTTTAACCAGTTCTAGCTGGGACAGCAAGTGTCAGGCACACCTGCTCATACCAACAGCACTATTTCAAATTCACAGTAATAGTCACTACTTGGTTTTACAGCTCAGCCACAAAGACAATGACTCCAAGGGCTCCTCAGCTCTGGGCACTTGACAGACTTGTGCCATCAGCAAGAACAAAACCCATTAAGTAAGAGACACCATTCCTTGCTGCACACACACACACACACACACACCCAGGTGGTTCAGGAGCAGTCAGTCCTCAGCCAGCCTCAGAGAGTCACCCTCCACATAAGGAATACAGGCATTTGAATCTGAAAAAAACCTGTGTAGTTTTGCCAAAGAGAGAAGTGATTTCTAACTCATTTAATGAACTGGTAAGGTTGTATGAACATGAGAACTGTCTGTCTGCTTCAGTGGTTTCCAGTTTGAGACACCCATGCACTCCTGCACAGTGCCTGCAGAGGGTAAATGAGCAGAGGAAACTCAATATTACTGTAAAGATTCCAGGCATGCCCTGGAAGATTTTTAGGGGTCCACAAAGATAAAAAGGTTCAAAAACTCTAGTCATAGAACCCTTTTTCATCAACAGCTATGCTGCAAACTCTGCTTCTATTTATAAAACAGAAGTAAAAATACAATTAATTATACATGGACTGGTAATTTACTTATTAGAAGCTTGGAAAAAAGCTCACTTATTCCAGATAATGTCAGTAAGTTTCTACATGAACGTCTGCACTTCTATTAATTCTGAGACATCTCACTTTCTGTTTATTATTTGACAATGTGTTAATGGAACTGAATTTCCACTTAGACTCTCTTTCCTAAGAATTCACAACTCATTCAGAATCCACCCATATGGACTGCACATATCTAGAGACTTTTTGCCTTTCTTTTCTGAGAAAGAGATTGTGAGAAATCACATCAAAATAGGCAAAGACTACATCCATCACAGCATGCAAAAATTGACCACCTCAAAATTACATACAGTTTCTCCAGGGAAGTGAGGTGACCTATGCACTGATCTGGACAGTCAGTTATGCTGTCAGTTAAGTCAGAGATTGAGAATAAATGAGCTTCTGCAATGAGTTAACACAGATACACAGGCACTACAAGGACTATTCCATTCCAGCTGATGGTATTCTGCACCCTTGACTGGATCTGAAGCCTCTCAAGAAGAAAACTGAAACTTAAAATCAGGTATCCTGTGGTAAATGATCCTGAAGGGCTATTGGAAAAGACACAAATACTGAATTATGTATTTTGAAAGAACTGAGTTTGTTTCTTTTTAGCAAGAAGAGCTGATCACCTGGCAAAATTCAGAATGCAAATAAATATGAAAATCACTCATCCTACATGCAAGCAAAAGGAAGAACAAACAAACCATCACCACCAAAATGCTGTAGGCACATCCCTTGCCCTGTGACTACACCACTTGAACTAGAAACTGAGATGCAGAATAGACTGCAGAATTTTATATCCATAATAATGGCCTTTGCAGCTCTACCAGACACAATCAAAATGTCTGTCCTCAGACTTCAATGCCAAGAAGAAAGCTCCCTTTACTTCTCTCTGCCACTATGTTATAGTAGAGACTTGTAAAATAAAAATATACATTCATTTAGATTTTAACCTCATTCAGAGAGGATTTTTTTCTGTAGATCATTTTCAAAAGCCATAATGACTGCAATACTGTTGGATGTGACAGCTTCTAGAGACTAACCAGAGCCTGGAAAAGAACATTACATACAGCTCCCCTGACCAACAAGAGAAGCAGCTCCAGAAACTACAAGTCACCCTCCTTGCCAGCCAAAGAAGTGCACAACAGCAGCTGGCAAGCAAGAAGAACAGCATACAAGGAAAGGTGATGAGATCATGAGCTAATAGGAGAAAGAACATGCTGCTGTCTGTGGCTCTGTGGAGGTGCCACACAGGAGCTGTGAACAGCTACACTGGTAAACAAATTACCACTGGACCAGGATGCTTTGCATGTGGATTTCCAGAAAATAAAGAAACAAAGCCACAAAACACTGATTCCCTGTGTACTGACTTTGACTTTCTTCAAGGAACTCAACTTGCTGACTCTAAATGATAAACTCGCACCTCAATTTTTGTCAAACATATCAAGAAATAGTAATTGTTTCCTCTTTTTTCCTTTGATTCTCTGCAGACAATCACATTCCCAGCCTGTGCCACATCAGAAATTTCATTTATATGCACTGGAAAATCAAAATCATCTTCAAAGTCTCAGACCTCACATACACCATCACAAAGTGTTCAAACCAACTCAAGCAACAGCCACTGTGCCAACTGAGGCAGAACTGCTCCTCTCCTTCTGCTCCTTTCCAGCAGCCCCCAGAGAAGAGGAATTCAGGGCTCAGGATAGTGAAAAGATCTGGAGATCCTTTCTGCTTCCCAGCCAGCAGCAACAGAGCAGGGAAAGCTCTGACCTTGCCCATGGTCACCAAACCCACCCATGAGGCATCCTCACTCCCCTTCATGAGCATCCAGCTGGTTAATTAGCTGGAAAGTTTCCACAGGATTCCAAACAGCAAGGGAGGATGGGCAAGGGAGGGAATCAAGACCTGGGAAATGATGGTAAAAAACAGCTCTGCAGGGATGAGATCTAAGAAGAGTGGGAAAACCTGTGAAAGGACATGAAGAATCCAGCACAGGAGTTATCCAGACAGGAGCTGTGGTGGGGAATGGAGCAAATGAAAACTCAAAGTGATGAAAACTCAAAAAGCAAGAATGAAAAATAGAAATTCGACATCTCTTGTGGTTTTTATTGTAGAGAAACAGACAAATAGTGTTCAGCAAGTAAATTATTCTGTAAATTCCACTAATTTTTTTTTCCACAGCTATTGTGACCAACTGAATAGCTGTGCAAATATTCCCAGAATGATGACAACATTCATCACACTGGAGATATCAAAACACAGCCTATCTGACCTGCTGTTAGGATGGTAGTGGAAAATACATTACAAATACAATTCTGCAAGCAAGACACAACAGAGAACTATCATATTTCACCCTTTTGAGCTGCACAGGGAGGAGGGAAGGTTTTTCACAGCATATTCATGCTTGTATTTGTCAGCTAGCTTGGGGACATGTAAACTGCCTTTCAACACTCTCTCTCTGCTTGAAGAATACCATCCTGTATGATTTAAACCTCAAACTTGGATTCAATAAACTCCAAATGTATCTTTCCCAAAGCACAAATGCCATTCTGAGTCTGAAGGTAATCTGTCCTCTTGTCTATTTTGGGATGAGATCTGATGTGGTGACAGTAGAGGTCTAATAAATAGATTATGAAGATTTAATGACTTCCTGTTAAATAGAAAACATGAAGTGAGACCAGACAAACCAGGTAGGAGCTGTCAACGGAACAATTAATTGCCTGGTGGGGAATTCACCTGATGTGGCTGTTCGGAGGAAACTTTATGCCTTAAAAAACACCCTTTTACCAACAGAGGAGTTGACATAGAAAAATAACTTCTACATTTTGGTCTGGGTTACTTATGTGCTCAGGAATGATGATTAATTGCTCCAGAATCCTATTGGAAAAAGTCTGTCATTATTTTCCTAAATGATCTCTTGTTCTCATGCAGTCCTTGGAAAACAGACTGTAAAACTGCTGGGCACAAAAGGCTTGGGAGAAAGTTAACTTCAAGCCACTGGAATATGTTGCAGAAGCAGCCTGCTAGTCTGGGAAGTTGGCAGACTGAGATCCTTCCTGCCTTTGTGAAGAGCCAACAGAGATTTTACAAGTGCTCTGAGCCCCTTGGACAAGCAGAAACTTAAACTGGTTGGGTCTGAGCATGTCATGCAACCAAGAGGAAGAGCAGCACCAGGAGCCTGTGCCAGCTGGGAGCATCTGTACTAATGTCCCTACTTCACACAGCACTAGGCTCTTACAAACCCAGGGCCAAGGACTTGCATACTCTGTGTACTTCAGTGTGTGCTGCTCTGCTTGTTTTCTGGTTCTAAAATGCCTGCTTTTCAAAAAGCAATCCAAAGAATAACATGCTTTTTTTTTTTTTTTTTTCTTCCTGTCTGTATAGGAACTCTGGCACTTCCAGCCTTTCTTCTTTCATTTCTCTATTCCTCATCCTCCAATGAAGTTTATCTTTGTCACCATCTCCCTGTTACACATTTTTACAACTAGTTAACTACCCTCATAAACTCCTCCTTTGAAACACATTTTGGGTGTGATCAATATATATTAAAACAAAAGGTCAAATTTATATACCTGTACCAGCCAGATCCCATCTTTTGTGTCTTCTACAAGCTCGTAGAAGTGCATTTCACCACTGAAGTTTGTACTGGAAACAGATTCAGAGGCCTCTTCCTCCTTGAGAGCTGAATAAAGCTCTCCTTCCATGAGGTCTCCTGAAAAAGAGACAATTGCAGATATTCAATGAAAATGACAGTGGGGAAAGATTACTTCATGAATTCTAGTAACAGTTTAACTAACTATATTTGCATGGTTGCTCAGAGAACCTTTTCAGTACAAAGGTAGCTAAACTTTAAGTTGTTACTATAATTCTATCTCTGGTGACCTGACTGTGAACAATTTGACCTGAGTCAGACCACAGAAGACATGAATGCTCTGTTTCTGATTACACAGATGCACCACACATGCACGAGCACACAAAGGAATAAAAGAACATCTTCTAAGGCTCATTCTCTGCAAACAACAACATTCAGTGGCTGAGAGAAATTTTAGTCAATACATCTTTGCTTTCGTTTCACAGGATTGCAATTTTGCAGCAAGCAATTTCTTGACGCTAATAATTCAAACAGACTTCCAGAATTTCAATTATTAATTCTGGACCAAAATCCAATGTTTGTGGTCCTGTTGCTAGTAAAAATCTTGGGCAGAATAATTTAGCTGTTGGCTTTTGTTTGCACAGTTGGGAAAAGTTCCCGTGAACTCCAAATGCAGGGACATAAAGAGCCCACGGTAAAATCATCTGATTATGTTTCCTTTGTAATCTCATTTCCTTCTCCTGTTTTGTTTCACAATCATTACAAACACTGTTAATGACAACCCACATTCTAGTAACCAATCTACTAAGCTTTAAGAAATGAAGTCTTGTCCAAATCTAGTTTCCTTAAAAATATAAAAATAAGTGCAACAGCTGAAACCCTTGAGGGGTTTGCAAAAATATTCATAAAATTTAGAGGGAAAAAAAAAACCAAACCAACCAACCAAAACACAACCACAGAAAAATGCTGCAAAGCCTGTTGGTATGAGAAGTGTTTCCATGACATTTGAAGAAGTTGGTTAATACAGTTTGTTTGGAGTTAAACACTTCCCTGCAGCATATGCAACCCAAACATCATGACATCATGAAAGTACCTGACAGCCAAGGAGTGAGTGTGATTGGAAACAAAAGTGAAAGTGCCTAATACTTTTTACTGTTGGAGCAGCAAAGCCAATAAACAACATAAAGACATAAATAAACAATGAACAGTAACAGCAAATTAGATTTAAATGCCCAGGATTAATATCAATTATTCAAACCAGGATTTTTAAGGTTATATGGCAGGCACTACATCCATACAAATCCTTCTCCCTCTCTATCCAGACATGAGAGACCCTCACTACCTATCTGGACTGCTGGGATTTCTCTCTCACCTGGATCATCAGCCCTTCCATCACTGATTTAAAAGCAACTACTCACATTTTCCTGCTTGGCTGGCACTACAGCTATTACATCAGCCCCATCTCCCAGTCCTTGGGGCCAGCTCCCTCCGACTGTTCCAGGCAGCATCCTTACTTTCAGGACACTTCTGCCATTCTTACATCTCCACTGCTCTTCATCAGCCCCGAGAAGTCCATCTCCTTCACCTGGTTCTCCTTACTTCTGAAATGCCTCCCTGCCTTTTTCCAAGCTGATTTTTACATGCAAGAACCAGTTCTGCTCCCCTCGTATAAAACCATCTCAACCTTGGGTACCCATCCCTTGTGCTCCTCAGCTATGAAATCATCGCCTTCCTTGGGGCCCATCTTGATAACCGTACCTGTAATGAACCCAGCAAACGGCTGGGAATACACGGGAACAAGCTGGCCCCGGCTGTAAACAGTAGCCTACCGCAGCTATTTGGAGTCTCTCCTCCTGGTTTTCCACGGCAGACGACATTCGGTGGCATCTGTGCCACCCGCGCTGACCCGCCCGCCCGCAGCGGAACTCCCGGGGAAGGGCCGGGCCGGGCCGGGCCGCTGCCGGTGCCCCGTCCAGCGCAGGCCTTTAGCTCGGCGCAGCCCGCTCGGGCTCACACCGCCGCCGGGCTTCGACCGTCACCCCCCGAGGTCCCCGGGCTCCCTCCATGGACCCCCTTGCCGGGGGAGCCAGCTCGCTCCCCAAACCTGCCCTGCGAAGGGAAGCAGCGCCCGCGTCTCCATCCAAGGGCGGCCGGAGCCCAGGCGGGGGTGGCCGGGCGCCGACCTCCGTCCGTCCCCCCGGGTCACGGGGAGCTCCGCGTACCTGACTTCTCCACCAGCTCCCGCACATCCTTCTTCTCGGGCAGCCCCGAGTGCCCCAGCCCGCGGCACTCCAGGATGGTCCGCAGCTTCCTGAAGCTCAGCGCCACCGGGTCCACCAGCTGCGTGGCGAGGAAGCCGCTCTCGTACCACGCCACGGCCTCGAACACCCGGGCCAGCACGAAGAGCGCCAGGAAGTAGAGCAGCAAACAGCAGAGCTTCACCCACATCTTCCCGGGAGCGCCGAGCCGGAGGNCCGCCGGCACCGCCCCCCTGCCCCTTCTCCCCTTTTCCCCCTTCCCCTTTTCCCCTTCCCCCCCGCCGTGATTCAGCACTGCGGCCCGACCCCGCACCACCGGGCTCGGGGGGCGGTCGCGTCCCTGTCCCCGGCTGCAACTTTGCACCCTGCGGCTGCGCTTGCTGCGAGAAAAATAATATCTTTTAATAATATATAAATACCTCGGATATTGGGAAGGGAGAGGGCAGGATCCGACTCGGCTGACGCTTTTCATTAAAAGAAAAATATTTACAGAGCCGGAACTGGGGGCCGATATTTGCAGGGCCGATCCGTTCGGGCAGCGTTAGGGCAGCTCAGTGGACACAGTTAATTTGGATTCGGGCTGTCGGGATGATCCCTCCGCTCCTCATTCCCGCACGCCAGCCCCGCTCCCAGCCCTTGGCTGGCGCGAACGCAAATTCCACAGTGAGATTCTTCTGCGCGGGTCGGAGCCCGGACCCTGCGGCTTTGCCTCGGCACTCGAGCGATGAGAGCTTGTGCCAGAGCGCAGCCGAAGGCAAGCGTGAGCCGCACCCCACTTCGGACAAGGGCTTGCCTTGGGTCTGTGCTCACGTTGGAAGCATTTTGAAGTGGGTCCCCGAAGAACCATCCCAGGCTGCACAAGAAGCGTTGGCCTGCAAAGATACAATTTAGCCTGCTACAAAAAACGTACTAAAATCAAGCTACTGCGTTGAGATGAAGGCTCTCTGAAAGAAACTCAACAGTGCTTCTGTATATTCAGTTATTTTAAGAATCCATAATTTGCATGAAAATTGGCAGCTCATACAGATGAGCACAAAAATAGCACAGCTTAAATTTAAAAACACTGAGAACCCCCCAGAGTGTAGATGCTGCAATTCTGTACTATCAATTTTCAAAAAAAGCACACTAATATTGATCTGGAAAAAAGCATTTAAATCACTGTACTCCTCAGAGCCTTTAAAACACATTTAAAGGTTTCTCCGTGTGTTGATATGATTTTAAAAGGAAAAAACTCAACAATCCAGGTTCAGCTTGTTCTGTGACATGGCCAACACAGCCTCTTCCAGAAGAAAATTCATGACATTGTGTTCTTCAGGAATGGGCTCATTTTGGTTCTTGAAAGGGGAAGAGTGGAGGGATTGCAGATGTAGCCACTCACAAAGCTCTTATGGACTGGTAAATGTTCTGCCCTTCCACTGGGGCAGAACAACTATATACAATATACAACATATTTGGAAAAGATAAAAGCGGACTGCAAACCTTGTATCTGCTGGCGCTACTCTGTTAAATACAAAAAGGATTTCAGCAGCAAGTCTCGGGCGGCAGGCCCAGGTGGGACAGAAGGTCCAGAGGCACAGCCCGCTGGAGGGGCTCACAGAGCCAAGTGCTGTTGTCCCCTCACAGCCACTGCAGCCCGGGAAACTTGCCCTGCCTAGGCCAGGGCCCATCTCCCTAATGAGCAGGTGGCAAAGCATCAGTAAGATGAATCCTTTGCCCTTGGCAAAAGCCAAGGGAGTGGCTTTGTCCCTGCAGCTGGTGGAGCCAGGGGACAGTCAATAAAACACACATTTCCATCACCTGTCAGAGGGCCTCAGGCAGGCTCTGAGCCCCGCAGTGCCCCAGGAACAGGGTTCTTTTCCAGAAGCTTTGTGAAGGCCCATTTCTTTTGTCACACATACAAGAAGTTGCCTGATTTCTCTACCTTTTGTTTCAAGTGAGTGTGAAGTAACTCCCACCCGTGTGAAGTGAAGGGTGGGAGTTTGAAGAAGGACTTTTTATATTTAACTTTAGTTCGAAAACATTGTTGGGTTGGAGTGGGGTTTTTTGTTTGTTTTGGGTTTTGTTTGCTTTGGTTTCTTTGTTTTACATGAGCACCTCAGACCCTACTCCAGTAGATCCCTTTGATTCTCCCCTGTAATTCCTTCGGGGTGCCCTGCCTTCCCCCGGCAGGAAGGCACCTCACAACAATTACTGCTCTACGCTCACAGCTGAACTATTTGCGACGCCGACTGCTGGGGAGGCTGTCACCAGCGTGTCACTTCCGAGTGCTCATGGGCTGAGCTAAATGAGGCCCCTGCAGAGACAAAGCCCATCATCTGCCAGAACTCATAGTCCTGGAGTCGTTTCAGGAAAGTACAAATGATATTTCAAGCCAGTGCTCAAAACCCCCCAAACCAACCCAAAGCAAAGCAGCTGCCAGCACTGAAGCCCCGGGATGAGGGGCGGGTACAAGCAGGAGCTGCAGGTGAGGCGTTAACCCAGGTCTGCAGAGCAAACCCAAATGGATGCAGTGCCTCCCCCAGGCTCTCGGGTCCCTCTTCCCTCCCCACCTCTGCATCCCTGATGCACTAAGCTGACCCTACCAGAAAATGCTCCATTTTCTACAAGTAGCTGTCATTTGGTTTCCAGTTGCAACTCAGAATGTCTTTGACATGTCACCGGCAGACAATCTTTCAGGGAGTTTTAATTATCTGGAAAATCTAAATATCTTAAGAGTGAATTGAAATTCATTGGGGCTGAACGCAAAGATGACACACGCTGGCATTTTTAAAGACCCCAGGGTTAACACTACTTAATTAACATCATTAAACAGTCATCAGTCAGTCAGTCCTATGCTCACAGAGCAAATATTACAAATGTGAAGAGAATGGAGAATATAAATTCCACCTTTAAACAAAAGCTCAAAGCAAAGATCTGCTTTTAAATAATTTTGGCAGCAAAAAAATTTACTATAATTTAGGAGCTAATGAGCTGAAATCCTGAGAACTGGGACAGCCACCTTTCCTTGTCAGACAGCCAAACCTTCAGTCTTTTTATCTGTTGCCCCTTGGTAAATGGCAAGGATTCCCTCTCCTCCCCCATCCTCCCACCAGCAGTTGCTGACTGTGCAGCCCGGGAATACTGACAATAATCCACTTTCCAGACTTCTGGGGGGAGCATAAGGAAAGTATTGTCCTTTTGAAATCAGTAAAACACAGGATTAACCACAAAACAGGGGATTAAACATCTTAATTCAATCCTTTCCCATGTTAACATCACACTACTTTTAATGAGTTTATCAAGATAACAGCTCAGCAAAGTAATATTCAAACAACCTGAAAGACAGTTTTCCCAAGAGCCAACTCTGCAAATACTATTTGCTTTGATGACAGGAACTGGACCTCGATGATTCTTGTGGCTTCGTTACAACTCAGGATAATCTACAATTCTGTGAATTTCTGGGAATTCACTAACACAGAAATTCTTGTTGTGCTTCTTTATCAACATGGATGCACCTCTAGGTGACACGAAACTGTGCCTCCTTGTAACTGATATTAAATAAAACAAAAAGCTTCTATGAGAGTCTCAAAGCACGACAGCAGCAGCGCAGACATGACTTTGTTGTAGGCAGAGGAATTTAAAATCAGATGTTTCCTGCTTGGTAGGAGCGGCCAACGGGAAGCAGATTTACCCGAGGCGTGGCCGTGTGACACGGTGACCGCTCCCAGAGCCGAAGCCGCGGCTGTTCAATCCTGGCGGGGCTGGGAGGGACTCACAGGCACCCAGTGCCACCGCTGCCTGCGGCTGGGGCAGTCCCGGCCATTCGGGGCTCTGGAGCCCAGCCCCGGCTCAGGGGCACCGTGACAGCCGGGCCGGTGACACTCAGGGCTCCTGCAGCCACAGCCGGACGGGATGGCCACCCCCGCGGGAGTTTGATCTGCTGCAAACACACGGTGATTAACGGCACAAAAACCGACGGCAGCCAGGGCAAACCAACTGCCAGGAGCAGAACAAAATAATTAAAGCTTCAAATAAAGACACTTTTTTCCCCTAGGCAGTTTGGGTTTTCTGTTTTTGTACCAGTGAAAAACTATTTGTTGTCCCCTTGGAGAAGATCAGCTCTGTTTAACGTCCAAATTAAAGAAATAAGTAAGTAAATAAATAAATAAATAAATAAGGAGTCCTTGCTTGAGTGTGCTGAGATGGTCAAGGAGCCCACAGCAGTGGAGAATTTCACAAATTAAACCCCTGTGCTGATGACTTAAGAAACCAGAAGACAGTGCTTGTGTTTAGGCATAATTTGTGATTAAACAGAGAGCAAACACATAGAAAATGTGACCAATTAGTGACACTACACATCCCACAAGTACTCTGTTCTTGTGAGAATACTGAACTCTTGATTTTCCTGTCCTGGCAAGGACTGTGGACAAAGATGAAACAACACTACCCCAGACTCAGACCAAATGCTGGTTTTCCAGTTAACTTTGTCCAAATTTATCAGGAGCTTTGTTTGTCCTGTACACAGAACACAGAGCCCTGTGTGTCCTGGGCAACTGCCTCCAAACACCAAAGCTCACAGAGCCATCATCACAAAATCACTGAATGGTTTGGGTTGGAAGAGACCTTGAACACCCTTCAGTTCCAAGCCCCTGCCATGTGCAGGGACACCTTCCACTAGCCCAGGCCACTCAGAGCCCCATCCAGCCTGGCCTGGAACACTTCCAGGGATGAGGAACCCACAGCTTCCCTGGGCAGCCTGTGCCAGGGCCTCCCCACCCCCACAGTAAAGAATTTCTTCCTAATATCCAGTCTAAACCTTCTCTCTTTCACTTTGTAGCCATTCTCCCTTGTCCTGTCACTGCATGCCCTTGTCAAGTCTTGTCCCATCTCTTCTCTAAGTTCCCTTCAGGTACTGCAAGGCCACAGTTGGGTCACTCAAAGCTTTTTCCCTTCCAGGCTGAACAATCCTAGTTTTCTCAGCCTTTCCCCACAGAAGTGCTTCATCCCTCTCATCAGCTTGGTGATCTCCTCTGAATTCGCCTGGAGCTGGGGTTAACCAAGTGTAATTCGATCTGAGGCATCTCTTTGAGCACATTTTTATAAGCTGCTGCCAGTCCAATGCACTTCAGCCTGTTGGCCAACACAGGCAGAAAGTTCACCGGCCAATTAGCAACCCAAGACAGCGTCAATGCCTTGCTGGGCTCCTGAACTCAGCCCTGGCGCTGCTCAGCGTTCCTTGTGCGGTGCAGCTGCGGGACGCGCTCCCCGCAGGCCGGCTGGGAGAGAACCCTTTGTGCCGCGGGTACACCGGGGTCACCAGCGGTGACACCACAGCCACCGCACGGCCCGAACCCGCTCCTCGGCCCGAGAGCCAGGATCCGGAGGGACCAGGATCCGGAGGGGCCAGGATCCCGGGGGAGCAGGATCCGGAGAGGCCAGGATCCGGAGGGGCCAAGCTCCGCGGGGAGCAGGATCCTGAGAGGCCAGGATCAGCGGGGAGCAGGATCCGGAGGGGCCAAGCTCCACGGGGAGCAGGATCCGGGGGGAGCAGGATCCTGAGGGGCCAGGTTCCGCGGGGAGCAGGATCCGCGGGGAGCAGGATCCGGAGGGGCCAAGCTCCGCGGGGAGCAGGATCCTGAGAGGCCAGGATCAGCGGGGAGCAGGATCCGGAGGGGCCAAGCTCCACGGGGAGCAGGATCCGGGGGGAGCAGGATCCTGAGGGGCCAGGTTCCGCGGGGAGCAGGATCCGCGGGGAGCAGGATCCGGAGGGGCCGTCCCGGCCCCCGAGGCCTCCCCGGGCCCGGCGCCCCTCAGGCCTCGGCGTCGCCATGGCAACAGCGCCTCTCAGGCCCCCGCGCTGAGCTGCCCTCCTCCCTGCCTGACCCGCAACACCCCCGGGATACCCGTTCCCCAGGTTGACTCCTACGCACCACCTGAGCGGGAAGCGCTTCCTGATCGCACCGGGACACCGGAGCACCCGGCCAGCCCAGCACCGCCCAGCCCCGCGCCAGGGCTGCCCGCCGCCCGCCTGACCNGGAGCAGGACGAGGAGGAGGAGGAGCAGCGCGGCCCGGGCGCGATGGACCAGTGCGTGACGGTGGAGCGGGAGCTGGAGAAGGTGCTGCAGAAGTTCTCGGGATACGGGCAGCTCTGCGAGCGCAGCCTGGAGGAGCTGATCCAGTACGCGGGAGGGCTGCGCAGGGAGATCCTGCAGACCGAGAGTACGTGCAGACCCCCCCGCGCCCCGCTCTGCCGAGGGGACGCGGCCCCGCTCCTCCCTCCGGGGAGGGCAACTCCGAAATTCGGGGCGTTGTGGGCTGGACACCCCTAAAAACTTCGGGCTTCGTGGGCTGGGAACCCCCTAAGGAGAGCCCTGGCTCCAGGGACCGACCCCCCACCCCGAGGGTTCTGTGCTGGGGGTTCAGCCGGGGCTCTTCCCCCGCGGCCCCCGGAGCTTTGGGGGCGTTGTTGACAGGGAACATGTACAAGGCGGGAGCAGGGCAGGTTTAGGTCGGATATCAGAGAAAAGTTTTTCACCCAGAGAGTGGCTGGGCACTGACCAGGCTCCCCAGGGCAGTGCTCCCAGCACCGGCCTGACCGGGCTCGGGGGGTGTTGGCGCAACGCTGGCAGCCCGTGGCGGGATTGTTGGGCTTGTCCTGTGCAGGGCCAGCACCCGGACTCGATGGTTCTGGTGGGTCCCTTCCAGCTCAGCATATTCCGTGATTCTGGGATCATATTCCGTGATTGTGTGTCGATCTCGGCCCTCCCGTGTGTGCTGCTGGCGAGGTTGGTTTGTCCCGGCAGCCGGTCTGGCGTGACCCTGCTCAGCGCCTTCCTAACCCTTCGTGTTGGGTTACGAACGGGCTGCTCATCCCAGGGGAAATACGGAGGAAATAGAGCAGAGCTGACCTGTTTGCTTCCCCCCTCCACTCCACTGCACTCCCCGCCCCCGTTTGTTTTCTTTTTTTGTCTCTTTTCCTGTGTCCCCGAGTTGCGTTCCTCTGCTGTGGCCGGGTTTGGCGGTGTTCTGAGGTAAACAAGCCTGGTGTCTGTCCCGGCTGCTGCCGGGCGCTTGTGAGAGCTGGAAGCTCTGTAAACACGGGGCGTTCAAACCTTGCGAAATGCCGGGGATGGAGGTAGCGCCGTGTTTGTTGGAGTGGGAGGGAACCCAGAGGCCGCTGAAGTGATTTACCCAAGGCCATGCAGGAAGTGAGTGATGGCTCAGGGATTAAAAATAGGAACTTGCAGGCTCCTGAGACCAAACTTGAGAGCAACTGTGCTGCTGCTCTGCTTCTGTTTTTTTTGTTTGGTTGGGGGAGAACGTGTTTGCCGTGGTGCAAATACAGGTGCAAAGCTCACTCAGGAGCGTGGGTAATTCCAGGAACACAAGCACGAGTGTGCTGGAGCTGCTCTGTGGGTGCCCAGAAGTTTCTATAGAGAGCAAACGTGGAATTCTGATTGTGAGGCATTTATTTGGGATGAAATAAGGCCTGGTCTTTTGGCACTGTTTTGAACTGTGTTTCAGTAACTGGTATTTGTGCTGGTTGGAACAGCCTGGGTTTGGGCATTGAGGGCACTCCCTAAAATACATGTCTTTACAAACTGAGGTGCTGACCTTGCATGGGGAGCTGTGTATGTCACCCTCACACTTGTGTTGGCCTTGGTTGGGCTGTAAAGGTTTGACTGTGACATTCCTGTGGCAGCTCCAGAGTTTTTACTCTCTTGGTAATGAATTTAGAAGGTTCCAGTGTGTGATTCCTTCAGGGTCCTTGTTGGGTTTTCCATCCAAGCTTGGATTAGCAGTTTTTGGCACTGTCCAGTGAAGGCCTTGGACATAATTTCAGCACTTACCAAGTGATGCTGTCCCAGAGAGCACATCCCAAATTGAGCTTTATTTTAGTAAGTGCTCTAGAATGAAGCCAGTACATTGCTAGTGCACCCCCAGACATGTAGGGACTCCAATTTTGGCATCTGAAGGTGAGCTGGATTCATAGGGGCCAAAATTCTTACTATTTTCTTTTTTCTTTAACATGTTATTTGTAACTTTCTGAAAAGTACAGGTATTTTCAGCTTTTACACACTATCTGGAGGATTTTTCAAAATGGATGGGATTGAAAGCAACCAGACATCTTAATGTGGAAGTCTAATTCAGGGCTATGAACTGCAGAAATAGGCTCCTGGATGTAATTTCAAAGGAAACAAGAAAGAGAAATGAAAGCCCTCACTGCAAGAAGAAGAGGTTAGGACAAGATCTGAGAGGAAAGATGTATGAAAAGACCTTAAATAGGCACTGCATAAAAAAGGAAGTGGGTGGAGAAAAAGAAACTATTAGAAACTGCCTTAACCTCTAAACTGGTTTTCTTCTCCCCCCCCCCACCACAGTGTATTAAAATGTCTTGAGCTGATTTCGTGTTAAAGCCTAAGGGCAGACCAGCCCTATGCTCAGGCCTGTGAATGGCAAGACAAAGTTTGTTTTTCTTCTCTGTTCCCTTAATAAATCTGTCTTTCTGGAGTAGCCAAGGATTGCATATTCTTGGATGGTATAAGTGTGTCTGGCTGAGTAAACTTGGCATTGCACTCTGCTCTGTGCTCCATGTTTGTGGGCCGATATATTTAATTTTTTTTTTTTTTTTAATTGTGACTGTGCACACACATCACTCAGAGAAGCTGTCTCTCTGTCCTGTCAGCCCTGAATTGCCAGCAGGGATGGCTGCAGGCTTTCTCCTGCTGATTTAGTGCAAGTAGCTCATACTTTGATTGGAGCTGATGGAGAGGGGTGCACAGGGGAAACCTTGTACAGCTCTGATGGCTTTTCCTCTGTAGACATTTTCATTGCTTTACTGGAGCTGGATTTCTGCTACAATGTCAGGGACCAATAATTCACTTCTTTGCTTGGGGTAAAAGCAGGCACCCATGTGAGTTGTTTGGGTTTTTGCTTAATGGCTTTCAGAAAGTGCATTTTAGCCTTTCTGTTTGTTGGGGAATGAGTATTTCCATTTTGCTTGTTGCATAATCTCTGGCTGGTCGTTTTGCCATGGCAAAATTCATGAGACAGTTAAAGATCCTTCATGTTATTTTAAGTGTTTGTCATAAAAAAATAAATAGCAACTAAGAAATAATGATTATTCTTGAAATAATTCTGGAAGATGAACTTTTTGGAATAGTTGAGTGGAATTTTCAGTTTTAATTTGGGATGCACAGAATCACTCAAGTGACTGTTTCAGTCCTATTACTCCTCACTCATCTGCTAGAAATAAACCCCAGAGCCTCACTAGCCTTTTGCCCAGTAGATGATCCTTGTCTTCATGGGACTTGAGGGAGAAAAAAGCATGGTAAAGGTTATTTTTATTCTTAGAACCAGGGTTGTTGGAAAAATGCTGTTGAAGCTTGCCCTGGTGGGGCTGGTGGGGCTGGTCAGGGGGGTGGCTCAGTGTGTGACAGTGTCAGCAGCAGCCTTCACTGGGTGCAACAAGGAAGGTGCCTAGAAAAAGTGGCTGTGAAATTATTATCTACTCCCTATGATTGCAGTTTCTTCTGGATTCTCTTTGCTCTCGCCAGAAACTGGGCTCTTAACACGCTGCTGAAAGCAAAGATGTGTTAAAATATGAAATCAAAAAGGAACAAACTTAAAAAGCAAATATGTTTTCCATAAAATCCTTCTTCTAAAGAGATATTTTGGCGGTTTTGTTTTTTCACATGAAGGCTTTGGGTCTGGAATATTAGGGAGACATTTCTGACCTGCTCTCCCACTTAAATTAGCCTTCACATGCAGTGGAAGGCTGCTGAGTCTGTGTCCCTAAAGGAAAAAGTCTTCATGTAGAATGAACTTTGAGAAAGGAGAGACCTTCAGAGGTAAGACTGGAAGGGAGATTTTTCTTGCAGTTTTAAATCAAAAGCAGGAAGAAAGGACTGGAGTAAAGCACCAACTATGTAATTTTTTTCCTGACTCAAGCTTCTGAGTGATGTTTGAACCTAGGCACAAAGGGTGTAAGCTGTGATGTGGTCAGGGGCCTGTAAGCCTGTCCTGTTTATTATTTTCTTCACAGAGTGGGTGATACAGCAGTGAACCTGTTGGACATCAGCTAAAAAATGTCACAGTTTCTAGAGAATAAATCTCATAACAAGGTCCACAGGTCCTCCATGGACTGCTTCTATTCACTGAGGGGAATTGGAGACTGTTGAGGGCTGCTGCCACAAGTCAGGGAGCAGAAGTTTCATACAGCTCAAACACAGAGTCCAATAGCAGTGGGGCAAGAATTAATTGGGCCATCATTAATCCACATTTGCTTGCACCCTCATTTTGCTTGCACCCTGTTGAAGTTAAACATGATGTTCTCATGTACCTTTAGGGGCTGTCCAAAAGAAAACTGATCCTGTAGTAGCTTCAGTATCCTTTTGTTATGTCCTTAGAGATTTGTGAACTGAGTGTTACTTTGAGATGTTTATTCATCTGCTGTGACTGAGACACATGAGACCTTTACATTAAATTTTTATACTGTTGCACTTGTTCAATGTTATTGTGCACCCAACTGGATTCCTAATTCCACAGGAGAGTTTTCATACAGATGAATTCCTCCACATCTGCCTTCAGTTAAGTTGATCTTGCTTTGCAAATACTCTCTAGATTGCATTTGTTTAATACCACTTTTTGTCTGTTAATGTTGTTGCATATGAAGAGATTTAATATTACCATTTGTTTGTAACAAAGTTGGTGATTTTCCTCTCTTTTGTCCAGATCAAGATGGGGACTTGTCGGGGACGATTTCTCTTGTCATGACCCAGTGCTGTAAGAGAATAAAAGACACAGTCCAAAAACTGGCCTCAGATCACAAGGACATTCACAGCAGTGTATCCCGAGTTGGAAAAGCCATTGATAAGGTATTCCTTTTGTGCTTTGACTGCATTATCACATTATAGCACAAAATTTGGATTTTTGCTGCAATTAATCTGAACTAAATATTCTGTCAGCTGCAGAAGCAAAGGCAAGCCAGTGGGCAGAACAGTACTTGCTTTTAGAACTCACTGCAGACAGCCTGTTCCTTCTGGGACAGCTCAAATCTCTTGATTTCTTACAGAACATATCCTATAGTTCCTACAGCATGTAGAAATATTTTGTGTTTTATCAGTTTAGCAAAATGTTTGTTTCAATGTCTGTCTCAGTAAGAAATACTGTTAGTTTTTATATATGTGTGTATATATATATATTTCTAGCTAATTGTCACCTGCAGATAACTCTAATGTGCTATTTTGCTGTGTAAGTGGCTGTCCCATCCCTGGAAGTATTCAAAGCAACTTTGAGCAATCTGGTCCAATGGGAAGACCCTGTCCATGGCAGGGGATTGAACAAGATATCTTTAAGGTCCAACCTAAAGCATTCTGGGATTCTGTAAGACCAGAAAATTTTTTAAGAAAGGCATCCTCTTTCAGGGATGTTACTGGTTTTGGGAGCTTAATTTTATGGCAGTGTTCTTAATGAGCAATAGAAGAAATTCAGCTCTCACAGTCTCTGTGTCTAAATAATAAGATAGGGAAGCTTATCTTTGGTGCTTTACATGTGAGACATCTGAATTCCAGGTTCAATAATAACTGGGATATGATATCTGCTAAAACTTAATGTAATAATAATGAGATGAAGAAACAAAGTACATAATGCTGCATTATTAGGCAGAATGTCCACGAAACTTACATTTTTTTGTTTATATCTGACTGACCATCGTTGAGAGTTCAAACTTTGTACTAAAGGCTTTAATCCACACGTCACTGTTATCCAAAGCTTAAGGATGTATCTGTCTCAAATCCTTGCTGCTGTATCTAAACCAATTAATTAGAGTAAAATTCCATCCTTATTACCAGCTTGAAGCCTGAAATAAATCTATGTAATCTTGTCCTAAGTTTTTAAACTTTCCAGTTCTGCTTTAGCAAGTGGAATGTGTACAAATACACTTCCAGGTTTAGCCATACTTCATTTAAATCCTCTGAGGTAGAACAGCCCCAGGTTGTATGGAGAGGGTGTAAGTGTTCAGTGGAAATTGGTGATGGTATTTCTTATAAGCCAAAGAAAATGCTTGCAAGCATAATGAAGCTTAGGCTTGAGTGTAATCTCCAAATTGCTGTTTCAGTTGTCGTGGGAATAGTTTTTCCAGTGTTCTGTCCTGCTGTTTTAAGTTTATGTAGTGTATTTATTTGAAAAATAATAGATGTAAATAAAACCATTTTTTTAAAATTTCAAATATGTTGCTTGGTAAAATAGTGGAAAGGATCCCATTAATCTGCTCTGTTCCTATTGAGAGTCAGAAGGGCTTTTTCAGTGAGGTCTTCAAAAATGAGCTCAACTGGCTGTGTGCAGTGTGCTTGTTCCTTTGGATTTTCAATCTCAGTTATTGTCTGTGGTGTTTGCATTAAAAAATTAAAAGCAGTGGGAGCTGCACAAGTCCTCAGTGCTGCTTGTAGCAAAGGATGTCATTCTGTGAAGTTGAGAGCACAACTTAGGATTGTCTCCTTAAATATGTCCTTGGTGGAATTTTTTTGATTAGTTTTCCCCAACTGTAGTGTCTTAAGGGGCCTACTTTAAAATATACCCCAAAGTCTAGGCCTTTTTGTCAGGTGAATGTGTGTAGTGTTTAAATCCAGGTGAAACTCAGCATTTCCCTAAACTGTAACATTTGAAGCAAGTCTTCCATATGTACCTAGTGCAGTTTCTCTGTGGAAAATACACTTGGAACCTGCCAGCAAAGTCTTTGTTGGCACCAGAGTCCCAAACTGGAATTGCCCTCCCCCATCCCTTCATCATAATATACTTAAGCTTAAACCAGTAGAAGTAATGAAGTGTAATTGATGTAGTGAATTGATTCTCAACACATTCTGGTCAAGATCCTGCTGCTTCCAAACTAAAACAGTCACTAGAATTTTAGGAAGCACAGCCCTTGCCTTGATTCATGAGACTGGAGTTCTGTTTCTGTCACAAGTAAGTGCTCCCTTATTTTACAGACAGATTAACATCTCCAAAACACTGCTTATGGTCTTACTAATCATGCATGCTCAGGCCCAGATAAATGGCCTGGTTTGAGGTTGGGAAATGTGCTAATACTGGTGCCCATTTCATGTGACACAGCCAAATGGCAGCTGCTGTTGCAGGTAGAGTCAATCGACTTCCTATTTAGCAAGCTTGGATTGTGAAAGAACTCGGTGCCATTGGCACTATTATCTGCATTGGCAATTTCAGGTTAAATTTCTTTTTTTCCCCTATGGGACAGGGTTATACCTATATAAAAAGTTTAGTCTGGTCAGTTTTTAAGTTATTGTAGCCATTGCTTGTGAACTTGGATGGGCCCTAGACTCGTCTGCCTGCAGAGTTCACTCTGAGAACAGAGACCCTTAGAGCAAAATGAAGTTCAAATTTGGCATCAAATTTATTAAAGTCTGAAATGCCAGAGCTTTGTGTGTTGTTTGGAAAGTTTATCTAATAAGCTAAACCTCTTTTCAAGGCAGTCCTATGTGGATTGCATGCTTCTGATCCATGAAAGGCTACCTTGTCTTCTAAAGAGCATTTTCTCCTTTGAAAGAAAATGTTTGCATCCAGTTTTTTCTGTGTTGTACTGGCAATGGCTCTGCTTCCAGAACTCATCGTGCCACCGTTGTTCAGCAAGTTGTTATCAGGTAGCTCATTCATCAGCATCCCTGTAAATCAGTCACTCTTCTGGAATGGTTTGAATTCATCTCAAAGCATGTTTGATAGGCTGGTAAATGTTTTCCCTCTAGGAGCAATCTGAGTAGTGGTTAAATGCCTTCATTAAGGAAAGTGAGTGGAGTAAAGGGTAGTTCCTTCATTTCCCCCCTGAATTTTATATCTGTTATAAGGCAAACATTTTACTCCAGTCTTTGTTTTGGGAAAACAGCCTTTTGCTTATTTAGTGTTCATTTCATGTAAAAACTTGTATATGAGCACACTAAATACTTTTACTGAACATCATTTAATTGTGTTGCTGTGAAGAATGGGGCTACATAAATACAGAGTTTTTGCAAGTTGAGCTTTCTATTATGTGTAAACAGATTAAACAGAGAAGATAAACAAATGTTTTATTGGTATTTTGGGTAAAAAATCAGAAGGGAGGATTGCACAAAGTAATCTCAACTAAGTAACTGAGGAATAAAACTGTCCTTAATCATCATCCTTCATATCCTGTTGTTATGAGTAACATGGAGGGTTGTATGTTGGTTGAAAAGGTCCATCTTGTGTTTGTGAGCATCTTGAAGTCATCATGTTCTAGCAGTTATTGGTAATGTGCTGTACATTGTATCATTCGTGTATTTAGCACATAATACTGTACATTTTGGCCCCAGGCTTGCAAATTAAACTTTTAAAAAAGATGTGTTCCTCAGGAATACTAACTGACACATAGATTATTTTTTATTTTTTGGGTTTTAAGCTTTCTGGAGTTTTTAACTTGCAGAAATGCTTTTAACTGTTGAAATCTTATTGCACCCCACGTGCTGTCAGTTAGCATACTGTTAGCATTTACAAAACAAAACTGAGGGTTGTAGTCACCAGCACATCCTTCATGCGTGACAGTTGTGAAATATATAAGCCAAAGGCAAGTGATAATTTCTTCTGACATGTGGCAGTCACTCACTGTAATGTGTACAGTCAGTTCCTGAAGCTCCTCAGGACCCAGAGGTGGCAGAGCTGTAGAATCCCACATTTAGTACAGACCTCGGAGTCATTTAAAACAAACTGAAAAAAGATTATTGGAATGAGAACCTGGTCTAGAGTGGGTTGGTCAGAGAATGACTGAGGTCCTCAGGTTGAACAATGGGACTTCATAACTTCTTTTATGTGACTTGAAAAGATCTAATGGTGGGGTTTTGTAAAGATTCACAAGGCTGGTAGGTTTGCTGTTTCAAAAGAAAATGAGCATTTTGTGAGAGCACTGAGCTAATTACCCTCTCTGCCCTGGAGCAGTGAGAATGATGTGATAATGTTTGAGGCCTAGGTGCAGCTTCACTGCTTGGTAACTGTCCAGAACTGTACAGTTTCTGCTTAGGGGGTTGTATCATTGCTGAGACTTGGAACTGCATGAAGAATAACTTATAGTCAATTATTTTTAGATTAATAATGATCGCCACCCAGGAAGCTAGGTAACAAATGCAAGCTTGTGCATTCTGAATCCTATCTCACATCCTTTAGTGCTTTGTTAGTGGATTTGTGTTACCTAGTGGTGGTTGTTGGACACTGAGAGCAGCAATGGTGGTGACCCTTTAAGGATTCACATGGTTGGCACAAATAAGAGCAGTATTACCTAGTCTTCAAGATGCTTAAGATTTTCAAGATACAGCTTAGGTGAACAGCATGACAAGGAGCTCACAGGTTAAGACACCCAAGTGAAAATGTTATTAAATGTGTGACATGAATTAATGGCAATAATTTAAATACTCACCTCGTTCCACCATCTCAGAAAGGTTGGAAAAATCAGTTTGCCAAACTAAGGTTAATGTTTTACTGAAAGTTTGCTGAGAGCCCTGAAAGAAGCAGTGGCTTTGGAGCTGTGTGGGCAGGGATGAAAAGGCTGTCCCTTTTTCATGATGACACAGAGCAGCATCAAAGGGGACATAGAGGCGCTGATGAAGGAAATTAGTAAGTGGTGAGTAACAGGAAGGTGCAGTGTGAAGTTGAGCCGTGCATGAGAAGATAGCTGGTACCAGCTGGGTGTTATCTGCCCTGCCTGCTGTGACAGAAGCCTGTGTTTGTGTGAGGCTGGTGTTCCCATGTTGTGCAGGGCTGTGGATCCTCACAGAGCCCCAGCTCCTCTGAAGCTCCTTGGGAGAGAGCTGTAGTCATCAGATCAGGCAGCAAGGAATGCACTGGCTTCTAGACTCTTTATTTTGCAAGAGGCTTGTTTTAAGCAGTGGCTGAGGATTTTTATTAAAATGAACCTGCTTGCCCTGATCATAAAACATGTTAGCAGTTAAAAATCCTGGTTTATATCTTGGATTGGAATAAATGTTGCTCTCCTGCTGCCAAGAGGCAAAGTGCCAAGCAGTGCCAAGTGTTCCCGAGGAGTCAGTGTGACAATCTCTTCAGTTATTCCTGGAATATGTCCACAGGCCACTGGCCTAAAAATACGTGGCACTGGGATCATCTGGGTTGGATCTAAAAAAGATCTCTTGGGTCTTCAAAGCTCATCCTGTTGTTGGGATGTTGGAGTCATCAGAGATTTGCATTTCGTTGTTTGGATGTGGGGAGAAGTGACTTTTTTGCTTTTTCAGCATTGCTTAGTCCCCAGATATGTAAAAAATCCTTAAGTTAAAGCTTTTACTTGAAATTTGGTGTGCTGTACTGACAGAGATACATTGATGACTCTGTTTTGATTCTAATGTAGGTGATTTTGTTTTCTGTTCTCTAAACATTTTCAGTTTTCATATATGGAAAGAGCCATTTCTGCATAAACTTTCTTTCAGAAATACATCATGGACTGGAATCCCCTTTATTAGCTAACTGGATTTCTAACTTTCTAGTTAAACTTGTAATTTGTTGGTGTAATTCCTTGTAGTGAATAATATTCAGACTTGAAAGGAACAAGCTAAAAGATTTCTTCTTCTTCCTACACAGGAGGTAATGAAGGAAGCTGACATGTATTTATTTCACTTTGGACATAATTGAGGGCCAACTGAGTAATAGGCAGAAGGCATCAGGGTGGAGACACAGGTGTCCTGCATGATTAAAGAGAAATGATGTGGGGTGCTTTGTTCCACCCTATTAACTGTTAATTTGTATGTTTCAGAATTTTGACTCGGACATCAGCAGCGTGGGGATAGATGGGTGCTGGCAGGCTGACAGCCAGAGGATCCTCAATGAGGTGATGGTGGAGCACTTCTTCAGGCAGGGAATGCTGGATGTAGCTGAGGAGCTTTGTCAGGTAACAGCAAGTGTGGATGTTGAAGGTTATCCACTGAAGAAAATGAAGCTTTGTCTTAGCTTCCTCATTTGAATGTTTCATGGTGGATATTGAAACTGTCAGATAACCCAGGTTTTTTTGTGCTTTAACTAAAAAGTGTCCTTTTTTTTTGTTTTTTCAGGAATCTGGTCTATCAATAGATCAAAGTCAAAAAGAACCATTTGTGGAGTTAAATCGAATATTGGAAGCATTAAAAGTTAGAGTTTTGAGACCTGCACTAGAGTGAGTCTACTCATTTATTTTCCTCACTTTTTTTTAAAAAAATGCTTTTAACAGTTCTTTAATTTTTCACTTTCAATACTCTCTTTAGTGTATTCTGATGTGTCCCTGCTTGTCCCCCCTTTGAGAGGGGTAGTTACTGAGTGGATCTTTCCTTTTCCATCCCTTCTGTGTCACTCATGGGAAGTGATTAACTAGGATTAGTTAAAAGGGTCTCTTTCTTAGATTAAGGGTTCACTTTAATCACTTGTGGTACTGCTTTAAGGAAGAAATATAATTTGGAGGAAAAGTTGTTAGCCAGTGATGGTGCTTGACCTTCTGTTGGATCATTAGCGAACCTTATTTTAAGAGGTCCCATTGTGAAGGATACCAGGACTTATTAAAGGTGTTGGGTACCATGAAGCCTTTGGGGTGAGCAGAACTTGACCTGGGATCAAAGTTCTCACTTGTCCTTCAGTCACCCTCCCTTTCCTGACAAGGGACCAGAGGGTGAGAAGAGTCTGGGGGTGACAGTGGCACTTGTTAATGAGATTCCTCCTGAAAAGCAATAAGAAACCCCCTGAAACTCCCTCATCCTGAGTTTTTTTTTTTTCTTTTTTTTTGACTTTTCTAAGCTTAGGTTGGTCTCAAAAGTAAGAAAAAAAATCAAAACACAAAAACCAACCAACCAAACAAAACAACCTAAGCAACTGTACAGTGACCTTTTAAAAATAAAAGCAGTGGAACCAAAAAAAATTCAAAATTTTTCTTTCATTCCAGAGCATAGATCATATACTTGAGATAGAATTTTTTGCATTATTCATTTTCATATTAACAAAATTTTCCCTTTTACATGAACCAACATAGGTGTGTCAGTTGAGCATTTACTGGCATCTAAACTAAGTGCAGGGACACTCTGATATCCAAGCCCTGGTGTTCATCAACTAAATCCTGGGTAATGCCTCTGGGTCATGCAAAGTTTGACCTAAATAGTTGGTCTTTGAATCTGGTTACACATGTGGAAAGCTGGGGTGGTTTATTGCTGTAGAATTGGCTAATTGAAGGGAAGCAACACTGATATTACGACTGAAACAAGATTTACTGTCAGCTACACCACATATATCTTGTAGTTCAAATAGTAACAGAGCTGTGAAGGATAATCCCTGAGGAGCAGTAACTTGCTGTTATGACTGTTCCCTTGAAATCTCTAAATTCATTTCAGCTCCAGTTTGCAGTGCTTTAGGCCTTACTCATTGCTACTGAGTTGTATTATGTAGTTTCTGCAATGTGTTAAATATTTTTCAAACAAAGGAGAAGGCATGGTCGTCCCTCAAAGGAATTTTTATTTTCCAGCTGAATGGGCAGACAGTGGGGTGTATTGTCAGCACAGTTTGTGTGTTGGTCTCCCCCTCCCCATCTTATTTCTGTGTATAATGTTTATTCTGTTTGAACTGGACAGTGCAAAAGCTGTCTGCCTTTCTTGGCTGCTGCTGGGCACAGAGGGGCCTTATTTATAGTGGTGCTGCTGATGTAAAAACCATGGCTCTTGGGGAGGATGATCAACATGTGACAAAATGTTGGGGTTTGAACTCTCTGGCTGAGGAGGTGACCAATGCATTAACTGCCCAGTTATCCCACAGGACTGCTGATGCTTGTGAAGGTATTTCCCTTTAATTTCCTGGCACACATAAGAGTTCAGGAGGAGGGAGAGAAACCAGTGCTGTGTGAATGGCCTCCATATGACAGAGGGACAAAGTGGCCCTGTGCTCCTTGGGCCAAATTGGCAGCAGTGAATAAAGCTTCAGCATGAAGCAGCCCCAGACTGGCCCATTGCAGGGTCAGGCTGCTGATGGTGGTGTTGAAGCAAAGTGTCACACAAGGATGATTAATTACAGTCTCCTGAACCAGGAAGTGGAGTGGAGCAGGTTTTATCCATGCAAAATTGTGAAAAGCTAGGATTAAAAGGCAACCAGTCTCTCTGGCTCTGCCAGCACTCTTCACTCAGTGCTGGAAACAAAACAAACACAGGTGGCTCCTGGTCACTGCCATGGGAAGGAAGTTGTCAGATTTATGACTTTTCAAAAAGACTTCAAAGCCCTGCTGAGGTGATGGAAATTAGTATTTGTGTCTCAAAAAAAAAAACCAAAACCCTAACCGTATTTGTTATCCAGGTTTTCTTTCTAATACAAATTTCAACACTTAAAAACATGACCTTGCAGATTTAAATAGAATGTGACTGGCCATAACTTTTTTGTTTTCCCTTGTGGGGTGTGGAAGTTGACTTTTGTCGAGGCCTAGTCTGGCCTTGCACTCTGAGCTGTGTAATCTCTGTATGCCTGCAAGATCCCATTAACTTCCAGTGACTTTTCTCACTCTAGCTGGGTGATGGGAAGGGAAATCCAGTTATTTTTCAGGGTATATTCTGGCCCTTCAGAGCCCAGGTTGGGCCTCCATGTGAGGTCCTCGTGGAAATGACTTTGAGGTTCAAAGCTTTGTCTGTAATTTGGAAAAAAGATGTTCTCTTCTGCCTGTAAACAGAAGGTGAAGGTGGAAAGCAAGTTGCACAGGTCCTGGTATTTGCTGGATCCTTGGGGTATGACTTAATTTAATTTTTAGTAGGCTTCGTTAAATTCATTTTAACATCTAAATCCTATGTGGGAGCTGAAGAGAGTCCTGTGTATCCTGGTTTGCAAAGTACAGTGTAAACTTAAAAAAATTCAGATGGATTTGAGTCTCAGAAGTGAAAACACTGAGTGTCATTTTGAGAAGAGGTAGGAAGACAGGGGATGTGATTATTGATAATTTTGGGCAGTTGTAGAGAATATGTGGATTGAGTGTTTTAAACCTCCCTTGCCGGTTTTTTGTTTTTCTGTTGGAAGTAGGAACAGCATGTCCCAGACTGAGCACCTCAGGCCTTGCCTCTGTGGTTGCTTTCTTCTGATACAAATTTGTGCTGCCACTCAAAGACCTAAAAATGGAAAGCCTGCCTAAAAGCTAATTTGGAAAAAATAGACTCGACCTCAGCAAGATGAAGCACTCTGTCATGTGGGTGCAAATATTGGCAGGGAGAGGACGGAGGCTCTTTTGATGCAATAGAGATTAATATCTCATTGATGGCACTGAGGACTAGTCTTAGTGTTTATTTATAATAGTTTTTTGTCCTTCATCTGCTTATTAGTCTATGGTTGTTAACCTCAGGCTCTTGTTTTTGTAGCTGGGATTGTACTTTATTGCCATAATATCCTGTTTAAACTGTGCACACTGATCATAAAAATACAGTTATACCCTCCCAATTCCCCCACCTTATGAAACCACCCCAAAACCCACTCACCACCTGTGGTTAGTGAGTGTGCTCTTCACTCCTTCCTGGTGGAGATTCAGGAAAATCTGAAAGTGCCTGAAACTGGGGACAGTAGGGCTTGTTTTTAGTTCAAAGGCTCCATTTTCCACTGTTTCCTACTGAAAGGTTACTGTGTCTTTACAAAGCCTTCCCAGTGAAGTCAGACTCCTGATACTTCCACCACAACAAATTGAAAGTGGATACTTGCTCATTAATGCTACATCCTAATGCAGAAGGCTGACTTGCTTTGAAAGCCTTCCCAATACAGTAAGAGTGCTTAATTTTCTCATTTTAGTATTGATTGAAAAGAAGCCTCACATACCCTGTTTTTTTTTTTTTAAGGAACACAGACTTCCTCACTTCCTTGCTAAAAAGTGAAAAGCTTTTTGCTTAATAGGGCCCCCACAGTGAAAATAGTAGAACTAATTAACACTAATGAGAAACAGATGTACTGGAGAACATTGAAACTTGAGGTTCTTAAGAGAAAGATTGGATTGATTTAGGCCTGACTAAATGGAATCAAAGGAAGAAAAGACAGCACCAAAAAAACCTTCCAAACAAACAAGAAAGGGATGGATAAATTCTAAATAATAAAGATAAACTTGTGTAAAATGCTTTGAAAATTTCAGTTCATTTTACTCTGTGTATGTTTAAGAATTCTTTCATGTTATTTAGGAGCCAAACATTAGTGTTGTCACGGTGAAAGAGACACAGAAAATGAGAAATATTTTTATTGTCCAAGTTGGAAATAACAGAGAAAGCAAAGTTTAAGCAGGGTAAAGTATGGTATTTAAACTGATTTCCCTTCCCCTACTGTGAGATCTTGCTAATATCTGTCTTTGAGGTCCCGTAGATGCATTTCCCTTCTCCAGGGCAACAGATGCACATACACAAACACAGTGGCTTGGACAACATGTTTGGTGTATGAGGATGTTGGAAAATGTTCTTGGTCAAACTTCTTGACATGCAGCTGAAGAACTGTCAGTAATTGTTAAGATTCAGAGTGCTATTAATTGAAATACAATAGATTTGAGCTATTTCTGCCTTATATTGTGCCTAATTTAGTCTTGTCTTTCAGCCAGTGAATGTTGAATTTCGCAGTGCTTAACCTCTACAGCAGCACCAGAATTAACATCGTCCACATTTTGTGCTACCCTGGCTAGCTCCATTACTTGTAAAGGGCCTTGCCATTTTCAGTGCTCTGTAGAGGCTCTCACAAGTTCAGGGAACAGTCACACTTTCCTTGAAATAGGTGGTAGATAATAGATAATTGCAGTGATTTCATGTGGTGTGGGCTGACACTTCATTCCTCTGGTGTCACGTCCCATTGTACCTCCTCGCTTCTTCCAGGTGGGCGGTATCCAACAGAGAGATGCTCATGGCACAGAACAGCTCGTTGGAATTTAAACTGCACAGATTATATTTCATTAGTTTATTGATGGGTGGAACAGCAAATCAAAGAGAAGCACTTCAGTATGCGAAAAACTTCCAGCCCTTCGCCCTAAATCATCAGAAAGGTACATTTTTGGTCACATTAAGGGGATTTAAAGCACTGGGATGTGGCACCTTGGAGTAAAACATATGTCATGGTCCAAATATGTTTTACTCCACTATTTTCAGTTTGTCAAAGGCTTTTTCTTTTTGGATTTATCATGTATAATCCAAATCCTTACAATTAGAATTATCTTCTTTTTTCCTTTTTATGAGGGCTCAAAAATAATACCTGAATGATTGCACATTTGCTTAAATTTAAGGTTTTTGACTCTTTAAATGAAATATAGATTACATCTAGAATAGGCCTGCTGCCAAAGTAAAGTGCTAAAAATGCAGAGGAATGTTCTTGGAATAGTCATCTGCTATTTTCTGCTGCGTGGGGTAATACAAAGAGAAATTAAACTTTTGAAAAATGGAGAGCATGTGAGTTAAATGAACCATCTCAAGCTGAATCCAACAAAGCCTGTTTTTTTAGGGTACTGTTTGTGTCAGAAAGCTTACAAAAAAAGTAAACCTGCTAGAAGCAAATTCCCAGGCAGCACACTCTGGCAACTCCCCAGCCAAAAAAGTACTAGGAGTGGAGCTCTCCTGGCTGTCATGGCTGTAATTGTTTGTGTGGAGGTGAGGATGTGTGCTGTTGATCCAGTGCTGTTTTCCATGTGAAAGCTCCAGCTGGAGACACAATCTCTTGTTTGTTGTGCAAACTCTGCTGTTGTGGTTCCTCCCAGATATCCAGGTTCTGATGGGCAGCCTGGTGTACCTGCGGCAAGGCATCGAGAACTCCCCGTACGTTCACCTCTTGGATGCCAACCAGTGGGCTGACATCTGTGACATCTTCACAAGGGATGCCTGTGCTCTCCTGGGCCTCTCAGTTGAATCCCCTCTCAGTGTTAGGTATGCTGCTTTTCTCTTGCTTTTGAGACCAGGTACTTCGTGGTTTGGTTCCTGTTTCTTGTTGAGGGCAGAAGAAATGACTTTTGACTAGCTTGCCCTAAATACAGGGTATAGTTACAATTAACAAGTCTGCAAAGATTAAAAACCAGAGGTTCCTGTGTGCTGGACTTTACCCTGCACCACTGCAGCTCAAGAGGGAGCATTCCTGGATGGAATTTATCTTCCATAGTTTAGACATAACTGCGAAAGATGGGGATGGCAATCAGCCAGTTATTCCCACAGCAAATGTGTGACAGCTGTCCCTGCTGTTCAGCTGAAAAATAACCCTGAAAATGTGGCCATGATTCCATCAGCATTTGATGATTTTGTTGGTTTTTGGTTTTTTTTTTT
>VZRH01001687.1:535346-576349 GCA_013397555.1 Urocynchramus pylzowi | reverse complement strand
AAAAAAAAAAAAATACAAAAACCTTGTGTCTCAGTTAACCTTTAAAATAGAAATGTGAAAAATGTTGGTTTCCTAACATGCACCTTATATTAACATGTCCTTTTTCTGCAGTTTTTCAGCAGGTTGTGTAGCATTACCAGCTCTAATCAACATCAAGGCAGTAATTGAGCAAAGGCAGTGCACAGGGGTTTGGAACCAGAAGGACGAGCTCCCGGTGAGTGGGGGCTCAGCAACCCTCGGGGCAGATTTCAAAGGGCAAATGCTGTTTTCAGGTTTCTTTTGTGCTGCATGTTACAGGATGTTTTACATGGCCAGCAGCTCTGGGGCTTGGGGCTCTCTGCTGCACAGGGCCTGGGGCTCACAGACACCCCCAGACACTGACCCAGCCAGCCACACAGGCTGCTCCAGACACAGCACTGCCCTCAGCAGCTCCCACACAGGACTCACCTGAAACACAAGCACAGACAGCCAAGATCCCTTCTGCTCCTTGGCTGGAAGTGATTGTCATTCACCAGTGACAGCACAAACTCCAGAATCACAGGCAAACATGTGCTCATGTATCCTCAGTTACAACATGGCCCTCCTAGCCCCTCTGACACCCTTTTCCAGCTGTTCCTTCTCAGTCTTCTTCCCCTGCACTTTCCTCCTACAGTTCATATAGTTCTGCTGACCCCCCCCCCCCTCAGAGACCCTCAGGTTTAGATTTGTGCCTGTTGCAGTTTCTTGATGACCTGTCAAGGTTGTTTCTTGTTATTATCTCCATTATTTTTGTCTGTCAGGTTTGTACCTCTCAGCTTGGTTTGTTGCCCCTTCCCTTTCACTCGTTATCCCCTTTCACATTGGAAAGGTCTTTGATAAATGACCTTAAAGAAACTGATGCTCTCACCTTCCACTTAGCCAGAGATGTTTCTGTATAACTGGAAAGAAAATGGATCCCACAGAGACACATGCACTTCCCCTGGCTTGACTTGAGCTCAGTCCAGGGCTTGCTTTGCACCGGCTCTTTATCAGGCAGTCAGGAGATGAAAGAATTAGTGCTGCATCTGGGGACACAGGAGTTGGGATCCAGTGCATTCTGCTTCCAGCAAATCTCATTTATATCAGTTGAAATGAAGTTCAGTTGTTATGAAACCCCAGTTTCCCTTTATAGCTCTTGCTGAGCGTGTGCAGCTCTCCAGTGACCTGCTCTTGATTTGGAAAGGAAACTTATTTAGTGCAAACTGGGCATGAACTGAGTTAGCCTCTTCAACTGCAGCTGGAAGAGATTCATTTATAGAGTAAGGATGAGTGCTAAGTTTTCTCCCAGCTGTGTTTTCTGTAATGCTGAGAGTGTAGCCTCTGAGTGTGACAGATTCCTGCCTTGCTGTCCAGCCAGGAATGAACAGCTAGGGAGCATTTGGAAAAAGATTGCTGTCTGATGGGAATCACTTAATAATACACGTGTGTCTCCTTGCATTTTCTAAACTGAAGGGTCTCTGGTGTGTTCTGCTAACGCAGTATGGGGGTGAGAAACCTTATTTTCATTGTGCAAAGACACATTAAGTAGCATGAAAAGGTCACATTGTCAGGTTTTGTTGAAGGTTAAACCTTTGAACAGAGGACTGCTCAGAGCCAGGTGAGCTCTGCTGTGATTTTCGCAGTTCTCAGTTAATTACTGAAGTCACAGACCTGTTCTTCTCTGTTGTACGTTCCTTTTTGAAATAATTTTGTACTCATGGCAAGAGTTGTGCTGCACAAGTATCTTCTGTGTTGGTACTGAAAATTAGTGATTGTGATATACTTTATTATTCCCATGATGGGAAGGTGTTGGCAGAGCCTTTCTCGGATCTGTAGAACATGAATATAGTCAATCCAAGGGTTATTCTCTTTTTTAATTTCCCCCTGAAATGAAATCTATAAACTACTATGTATTTCCTAGCCAGTGATTTCCAGAAAGTCTTGATGGGTCACCAGCTCAGTTTGCCTGCCAGGGCAGAGATTTGCAACAAAATTTGCAGTTGTCCCTTGGCAGAATATGCTGTTTTGTTGTTACTCCGCATCCCCAACATAAATCACCATTTTAAGATCACAATTAAGGATTTTTGGCTGGGAAATTGTCAGGCATCCTCACAATGGATTTTGTTGCTTTCACAGCTGAATTGTGAAATCTGTTAAGTAACTTCCATGACCTAAAGGGATATTATCTGGAAATGCTGTTTCCTGAGATAAATTTTTATATTAATTTCTTTCACAGATTGAAGTGGACCTCGGTAAAAAGTGCTGGTATCATTCAATATTTGCCTGTCCCATTCTTCGTCAGCAAACAACAGATAATAATCCACCTATGAAATTAGTCTGTGGTCATATTATATCCAGAGATGCTTTGAATAAAATGTTTAATGGCAGCAAGTAAGTACCATTCTTTTATTTCAAACAACATATGGACAAGGACTCACCTTAAGACTAGAATACTGTGTTTTGGGAAAACTGAGTCCATAATTATGTGATTGGTGGAAGCTTGTTAATCTTGGAGAATGGTTTGAAAGCTGGATAAGCTGGGTTGATGCACTGGAGAAAAGCATAATAAACCCTCTGATGTTGTTGAAAGTGAGCTTGCATGAAGGAATGCAGTGAGCAGAGTAATTTTTCACGTTGTAGCCCCCATTGTGTTGTCTTAAATTCCAACTGGAAGGCTTTACACACACAGTTTTTCCTTGGGAGCAAGGTTAGTAATGCATGAAAAATCTCTTGAAAAATAAATTTAAACCTCTGAGGGAAATATGGCTTAGTAATTGAGCAAGGAAGGGAATTATAACTGTGGAAATACTCCTCCTTAGATATCTGTGGGGTGCTTCAGGCTTTTGAGGAGCAGGAAATGGGAGAGAGAAATCTATACAGATTTTCTTGAGGAAGAACAGTGGTTATTTGGATTGAATATATACAGCTTCTGTGGAGGCTGTCAGCTTAATTTAGAGCTCTAAGTCATTCTGGGAAATCCAGTGTGAAAATAAGTGAAGCTCTGAATGAAAATGTCAAGTGATGTTTGCATTCTGTGCCCTGTTAGAAAAGCCTTAAGAGGGGATGCCTTTGTGGGTGACTTTGGGTGACTTTAGCCATTTTAAGCTGTAAACTTGCTGCTGCATCATTCCTGTCCCTGATCACTCATTCCTGGTGCTTTCATTGATCAGTTTTACTGACAGCACAGCTCTGACAATATTAACTCTGGAGGGGTGGGTGGGGGGAGAAGGTAAAATACCCAAATGTAGGAGATGGGGGCAAAATGGATCAATGCATCAAAATAGGATCAATTTCTTCAAAAAGAAGAAACCTTGTAAGTAGGTGGGATTGTATGAATGGAGACCTCAACAGGGAGACCAGGCTGTGACCCTTCAGTTAGAGCCTGCAGGAGCTAATCTATGTGGGTTAAAAAATCACAGCATTTTTTGGGAACCAGACACTAAAATGAACTGGAAATTGAGGAAGCCACAGTGAAAGCTACCAGCTGATTTAAAATTACTGCAAGGCCAGGCTGGATGGGGCTCTAGGCAGCCTG
Source organism: Urocynchramus pylzowi (assembly GCA_013397555.1). Lineage (NCBI taxonomy): Eukaryota > Metazoa > Chordata > Aves > Passeriformes > Fringillidae > Urocynchramus > Urocynchramus pylzowi. The sequence continues at coordinate 572,817 of VZRH01001687.1, read as the reverse complement.
GTCTGGTGGGGTGTGTCCCTGCCCATGGCAGCAGGGTTGGAATGGGATGGTCCTTAAGGTCCCTTCCAACCCAAACCATTCTGTGATTCTAAAATGCAACAAGCAAATCCACAAGTAGAAATAATAACTACAGAGAAATTGCTCTTTGTGATAATCTAATAATTCAGGGGTTGTGGGTGAAAGGTGAGAGACTAATTGGAAAGAAAAGCATGGTAAGTTCTCTCTCAGCTAAAGGTGACTTTTAGTGGAGCCAAGTAAAGCGTTGTGGCTTAAGAGTGCAGTTGTTTCCTGCTGCAGGGGGAAAACTCTGTATCTTTAATGCTCTGTTGTCACACATTGCCCCAATTCTAACACATTGTCTTTGTCCCCAGATTAAAATGCCCCTATTGTCCAATGGAACAGAGCCCTGGAGATGCCAAACAGATATTTTTCTGAAGAAAAGTTACATTATGCAGTTTGTAAGTGACACTCTGGATTTCAGGTGCATTTCAGGAGAAGTAAAACACTCTTGTTCCCTTTTATGCAGCAGACTGAGGACTCCTATGTTTGTATAAGCTAATGCTACAGAAACTTTGCCAACATTTAGTATATACATACCAAGTGGAAATGCTACAGAAATATTATTACCATAGGGCTCTACTATACTCTTGGTCTCCATACCTGATCAAGTTACTACACCAGCAGTTGTCATTCAATGCAGGTTTTTGTACTTAATTATATGGTGACTTTTTACTTTTTAAAAGCAAAAATTGATCACCCCCATTTGTTTAATATTCTTCCTGCTATTATTCTATCATTTTATTGATAACTGTCATCTTAGAGAATGTTTGTGGACAAAGTTTTATTTCCTGTAATGTGTACATAATTAAAGGTAAATACTTCAGAAAAAAAAAGTTTGATAAATTGAATAGTCGTTATAAAACTAATTTGTATTTTTTTCGCTGAAAATGCTGTGATATATTCTGAGTTTTTCTTTCAAACATTTTTTCAACTTTTACATAGAATTCAAATTAAATGTGCTTATATATAAAGTATATAAAATATATAGCCCCAAGGGGCTACCTGTTGAAATCCATCACTAATTTATAAGGGTGATGTGTGGCTAAACTACTACTGGGGCAGAGAGGGAATAGGAAATCCTGTTCCTCTGGTTTCACAATTGAGAAGCGTTTGTGTAAGAGAACATTCAATAAATTCTGAAGTGGAAATGCTTTTAGTTGATGCCATTTGCTCTCTGGCCTTTGTAGTCATGTTCTTTGAACTTTGTATTCAGGATTAGGCTATAAATGTCATGTTGCTGTATAGTTTAATAGTCATTATAGTGTGCTATTTATAAACAGTTATCAAAACCAAATAAATTGTAGAAGTATTCATTGTTAAATGGGGGAAAGCATGTTCTGATGCAATCTACTGATCACGACTCTGCACTTGGCAGAACTGGGCCCTACATCATATATTAGGAGGTAGCAAGTTTTCTGTAGCTTGAGAACACTTTGCTTCTAGCCTTGTTTTTGTAGTAGAATATTACTGCCATTGCCACTTTCTCTGCTAAATTTGTCATATTGTTGACTAGGTAAATTTGTACTCATAAAGGAGACGTAGATCACGGCAGTTAAATCTTTTTTAGTGTGCATATATTTGTATTTATTGCACTGTCCTATAGTAGGGCAAGCAGCCAGAAGGCATGCAAAGCTACATGTAAAATTATATTTCTGTATTGTGTAGTTAAAAAACAGCAACCAACCAACCCCAAGCTTGTCTGGTTGAACACTGACACACTGGTTGAATGCACTAGCACAATGCACTACAGAGAAGACCGTCTTTGGGAAATCTACACCTTTTGAATTTGTCTGTCACCTGACTGGAGAGACTGAGTCGGACTCTTATGGGATCAGTGACAATGGACAAACCTACAGAGACATTGTAAAGTGAGGAGGAGTCAAGGCACACAAATTTTAAACTTCAGATGTGTTTGATACATGTGGAAAAATACAGGTGTGTGATTTTATGCAAAACTTACATTGTATTCACACTGAGTTCCAAACAGCCGCGTTACCAAGTGGTAAAATCAACAATAAACGGGTGAGGATATTATTTTCCATGTAGGTTTCCTAGTCTTGCTGAAATTGCTTTTCATATTTTCTTTTGACTGGAGTTGCTTAATGCTTTGGATCCATATGAAATGGCATATGAAGTAATTAAAACCCCAAGAAACCCAACAGTAACAAACCCCCACACAACCAGCCTGAAGTACGGAGTGCTGCATCTTTCTCTGTTACACTGATGGCATGTTAGCACTGGTGTGAACACCAGTAAATGTTGATAGCTTAGAGCCCAAGGATGGAACAGCTATTAAATGGAAATAGGCTACAAATTCACCTTGGTTATTAAATATCACCTTAACTAGTGCATGTTGTGGATCCATAGCTAATTCAAAAACTGTTTTCACCAGATCATTGCTATTCTTTCCCTATCTGCCTTAAAAATCCTTGCCTGCAGTTGTGCAGCTCCACCAACAGATGATGCTCACGGTTCAGTACTGAGAGCATGCGTGCTCACCCTAACAGGAGGCTGTGCTGGGCATTTGGGAAGCACTTCTGCAGTTTGGTTGGCACAAAGAATCCAGTTTGCCCTGTGAAGTGATGTGGGTTCTCTCCTCTACTCCCTGCTATGCTTCTGGTAACTAGAGAGCATGCTTGCAGGGGAAAAGTAAATAAAACTCCATGGTTTCCATACTTAAAAGTATAGTTGGCATCTGGTATGTGTGCATTGTCCCTAGTGGGGTGGGAATATCCCCAGTAAAAAAAGCTTTTGATTTTGAAGCTGCAGTGGTACCTGTGGTCTGTCTCCATTACACTTATGGACCAGATTATGAAGCCTTAGACTAGTCCCTGAAGTAGCCCTGTGTGTCTCAAGTGCCTTTTAGTGCTGCAGGATGGGAGTAAAGACACTCAGCATGTTTGTATCTGGGTCCAGATCACCCTGTCACTCCTTGGGCCATGCTGGGCTTGCAGCTGGTGCTCCTCCCTTTGCAGGCTGTCAGAACAGCAGCTCTGAGCAAGTGCACCCGTTAGTGGTGTGCATGGGCATCGAGTCAAGAATTTTTTGACCATGCTTGTATAAAGTTTAACTTATGGGTGCTTTGAAAGTAATGGATGTTTATAAATTTGATTTTCATAGCAGCAGCTTGTTCGTAGTGTCAGTTCAATGTCTATTAATAGAATTAGATTTTAATTTTTGTAAACGCCTTAAATAGGAAATGTATTGTGATGTGTTCTTGTGGTGTTTCAGGTCTGACTGATGTTATAAAGCATTACCAAAACTTCAAAAGAGTAGGAAAGGAAAGTAGCACATAGCCTTTTTAAACTTCACAGGTATTGTTCATTTGTGGTTGTCATTTACACAAAGTTCATGTTCTCACCTCCTGTTACTACTCTGGATGTTCGTCTCCTCTCTGAAGTATTTTTTAATTAAGTCTTCTCCTGCTGTGACCTCAGCACTGCACATTGCAACTAGGCATGGATGAACTAACAATCTTCCCTCCTAAAAGCAGTGTTCTTCTATGGAAACATGGATTTCAGTCTCCTCCTGTGGGGAAGCTGAAGTGGATGCTTTGTGTTCCCAGTAATGAGTCAGAGCTTCTGATCTCTGTAAGCTTAGACCTGTCTCCATCCTGTTGCTTTGAATCTTTCTTCTTGACACTTTACAGGGTGGCTGCTGCTAAAATTCAAGGTTGAAGTTATTTATCACTCAGAGCCAACTTGCCAAGGTAAAGGCAGTAATTTTGGGTTAGATTTTCCTTGCAAGGTTTGTTTGCCCACTGCAAGGTACAGTTTTTCTTTCTGTGCTTATCACTTCAGAGGTTGATTTGTCTCTTGGGCAGGGAGGGATAACATGGTCCTTAATCCATCCCAACCCTTGCTCCTTTCCTTTTGTGAGTAAGAGATTGAAGTGTAGGCAAAGAAGCTTTTGAAATGAAATTAAAAAAAAAAAAAAAAAAGAGTCTGGCAGCAGTGATTTGTAGTGAGTGAAGCTGTAATGTGGTGTTACATCACTACTCTGAATTTAATTCAAGCCTTAATATGTAAAAAGGAAGAGTAGTTTACAAAGATGTGCATATGTGAGATAAGAGTGATTTAATCTTTCTTTATGACTTCAAGTTTGCATAAAGTTAGCAGTCCTGTAGAGAAATACAGGGGCTGTTCACAGCCTCCTATAAGCTCTTACTGAGTCCTGCTGGGTCTGTTTGTAGGAACTGGGTTTCAGATCCCACTGACTTGTACTAATTTTTACAGGACAGCTGTATCTGTGTATTCAAATGCAAGAGTCCTGAAGTGTTGTCCAGTTCGTATTCCACCTCAGAACTTTTTTTTTGGGGGTGGCTTCCAAGCACTGGCACAAAATGCACCAGAATTAGTCTGAGGAGTCTGGGAGGAGCTTAGGTTACTTCCCTGTGACAGGTCATCTGTCAGGTACAGGCTTGGACAGACAAAGCTTTTTGACTTCAGCTGACCAGGCCAGTTACTGGCTCTGGTGGGGTAATCTTGGCTGTATGATCTATCTGGAGTTTATTTATCAAAATCTTTTCTCACTCAGAAAAGTTCACTGAATAAGTGAAGCTCTATTTGGTGTAAAAGCAGGGGTCTGTCAAATTCTGGGTGCTCTGTGTTTTTGGGGGCATCTGATGCCTTCCTCATCTTCATAGGCTTTTTCAGTGACTAGTTTGTACTCTTTTTTTCCTTTATTAGTTGAGGTTATGCTTAAATTGTGCAACAGCTCTTGCTCTCCCCATCATTAAGTGTTAACTCCTGGGTTGTTTGTCTTCAGCCCATCAGATTCTGAATGATGAGCTACTCCATTATTATTTTGGAGCAAGTGTGCAATTAGGTAACTGTCAGCCTCTGAACAAATGCATTCCTTCTGCTCCTCTTTGAGTGCCATTCTCCATGCCAGACTCCACTCTGCCCTGTGTCAGCCTGTGATGGCTTCCAGCCTGCACCCTGCTCTGTCAGCTCACTGGAACTGGAACCTCTTCCATGTGCTGTCACCAAAAGCTGTCAGATCTGTAGGGCCTGTCCATCAACAGCTTCCTGCGTGCTCAAACAAGCACCCTGGAGCTGCTTCTCTGCACTCCAGCTCAGCCAGTCCTCTTTTTATTAGTGCAAGCAGCAGTCCAGGCTCCTTGCCCAGACATTGCCACTCAACCACAAACCCAGCCAGTTTGCTCTGAACTTGCATGATTTGCTAGAGGTGTGTGCATGCAGGGCTGGAGTTGCTCTTGACACTTTCCCTTCTCGCTGCTGCTCTGATATTTGCAATTGCTTCTTAACATTTTAGTGCAAAAGATGAGGTGTTGGTTTTGCCTTCTATTTGTACCTTATTTGTAGGGGTGCAAAGGTCTTCTAAAGGAAATCCAGATTGTAAGTGGATGATAAAGAATATTGTTCCTCAGCTCTACCTGTTGGTGGAAAACTTTACAGGCTCTTTTGAGCCATAGGTTTAAATCCAAGGTGCAGTGCTGGGTGCAGCTGAGCTGGAACACAAACTAATCAAGGGACTGTGTGGAAGGAAGAGCTGGCAAAGGAAAGTCAGTGTTGTTTTGCAGAGCTCTGCTGGGTCACTGCCTCTGCTGGAGGCTTCTGTGGTGAAGTTGGTAATTTTCGGGGTATTCAGTGAGAAACTGGGGCAGTGTCTACAAAAGGGTTTGTTTTGGTGCTCACCCCAAGCTGTTCTGCTCCTCTCAGCCTTCTTCACTGCTGCAGAGAGGATTGTGCTGCTGTTGCAGCCAAGGTGGAATCAGAGAAGTTCAGTGCAGTGTATTGGGTGTCTTTATAAAACATACTAAAATTTAAGGAGCTCAGTGATAGAAAGCCTTGTGTAAGTAGAGACAGAAGGACAAGTTTTACCCCCAGGTATTTTGGGATGGACAGCAGTCCATAAACATGCAGGATCTCACTGAAAATCCACAGCTGGATTTGCTTTTCAACTCCCTTCCCTTACAGGCTTGTGCTAAATCATGATATCTGTTACAGTGCTACTAGAGGTCAAAAATGGGAAGATTCCACTGTGCAGTGGATTTGGAATTGTTTTCAGGGGGGTAATTACCACTGTCATTGTTGTAATTCTTTTTTAGAGGTTGATTTCCCGTGCAAATGAAAGGCTGCAGAAAAAGCACACACAAGCAAATCCAACAAAATGACAAAAAACTCAAACCCAAATATTTCTACTCCCAGTTCTTGACTGCATCAATCTTGCCTGGATCAATATTGCTTCAGGACTGGGGTCTTAGTGCAGCACTGCATGGTGGAGCATCTCTATTAGTAATGTCAGGTATTAATGCCCAAATATATATTTTTTTATTGCTTAGGCTTTTATTTTTCTCTGTTTATCCTACGTTAGCGTTCCATGCAGTAGCGAGGACTTTGTTCTACATGTGTTCATCTTAATTGCAATGCTTTTTTGAATTTAAATACCCATGTCCTGTTTCTCCCTACAGGATTGTCCTCTGTAGGCTCCCAAGCAGTAGAACATGCAATAAATAATTAATTTCTGGGTCAGAACATAGTAATTTAATTTGGAAGAATAACAAAGTTTACAGGGATTGCAATACAGAAGAATGTTTTTGCTCAGTTTTCTGACAGCTTGTTGTTCAATGTTCATACATTTAATTTTGGTGTGTGTAACATGTCACATTCAACAACATTGAATAGAGAAAATACATTTTCAAGGCAATGCTTCTCATGCAAAACACATGGCCTTTTGTTGGGAAAGAACCCATGATGCTGCAGTCAGATCATTGCACCTCCTTCGTACAAAATCATTGGAAAGAGCTGGAGTGGGATGGGAAGGGCACTCAGGAAGTGTCAAGATGATTTGTTGGAAGATGTCCAAGCAGTGACTACAATAGGGATCCTTCTCCTGCACTGTGTCCTGGTTATCCCATGCCTCCCACAGCAGCCAGAACATCCACCTCCTGAGGGACAGGGCTGTGGATTCAGGCCAGAGGTGCATCTAGATGGGGTAGTGGCGAGCCTTAAGTTGACGCAGCACGATGGTGGCCAGGAGCTGGAGGAGCAGACAGGAGCTGCTCCTGGTGGTGGCCAGGAGCTGGAGGAGACAGAGGCCTGCCAAGGGGAGCCAGAGGAAGGTGAGACAGAAGGAATCCAGGTCTTCCTGTGTTCTGCTGTCTGCAGGAATAGAGAAGAGGGAAGGTCCACCAGGTGCTCACAGCTGGTGTTAGAGCCAGCTCTGGTGGAGCCAAGGGAGCTGCCCAGGGCCCTGCCTGGTGTGCCTGAGGCAGAGAGCTTCCCCTGGGCCTGCAGCGATGTTTACTGCTGTCAGCATTTTCCTGGGAACTGGATGGTGGGGATATGTGGCCAAAAGTTTTCCTGTATCCTCTGATGAGGTTAAAAACAGACCTGGGCCCTGAGGCTCAACCTTCCCTTCCCTTGTTCCTGGTGTGGGATATGCTCATGCTTTTTGCATCCTTAGCCTTTCCTTTGGGGGATGAAATAATGGAATTTAATCCTTCCAACTCTGCCAAAGCTGTATGCATTGTCACACTCCCCACATTGCAAAGTATCTGCAGGATCCCCCTTGGTATCAGTGGACAATGGTCTAGCTCTTCCCCTCTCCCTCCCTGCATCCAGGTTACCTGGATCTGGTATCTTCAGGCAGGAGTCCTCTTCAGTGATGCCCCACTGGGTGGGGGGTCCTGGTGTGCTGGGTGCCACTACAGTGGTGGCTAGAAGTGAAATGGAATCATTCAGCATGTAGGGAAGTACAATAAAACAGATCTCTCCTGCCTTTCTGCTCTCCTGCCAGGGCACAGGTGTTCCTGTGCACAGCAAAGGCCTCAGCTCTGGGGAAACTGCATAGAGACAAGTGTGGATGGGGTCTCCCTAAGGAGGGTCTCCCAAGAGCCAAGAAGGAGCTGCAGCCTCCTGCTTGTTTCTCACTTTCTGACACCATCCTCAGCCTCCTGAGCTGGGTGGTACTTTTGGGAGCTGCGTGTGCTGAGGAAGGAGGGGGTGGTGGTGGGCTTTGCCTTAATCTTCTCCCTTCAGAGCCATGGGTGGGGTGGGGAAATGGGGATGGGGACACGGTGCCCAGTCATGTTTGCCTTTGGGCAGGAGCAGTGCCAGGAGGAGAGGTGGGAAGCAGGGAGCCTCTGGCAGGAGGATGAGTGGGTTGGTCACAGGATGCCTTGGGCAAGCAAGCAGGGAAATGGGGTTTGTGGGAGGGATGGCTGGGTGAAGAGGGCACGGGCAGGAGGTGCTGGGCATTTTGTCAGGGCTGAGTGAGGCTGGGGGAGGGAGTTGCTGACCTGGAAGGAAGGCACGCTGGCCAGGGCTGAAGTGCAGCATTTGGTTCAAATTCATGACGCAGAAATAGCTCCCCTCGTCCTGTGCTGTGAAAGATTTCACTGCCAACCCATAGTTGGTGTTGTGTTTGCTCGCCTCAAAGCGTGAGGATGCTCCCTGATTGTCCCCAAAGGTGGCCCTGGAGATGGCACTGATGAAGACAATGAAGTGAAGGGTCCCCCTCCTGTCCCGGCGGATCCAGGATGCCCCGTGGCTCCTGTCAGTCTGACACTCCAGCTCCAGCTTCTGTCCCACCTGGAGCTGGGTGATGTCCTGGGGAGACCTGACCTTTATCTGAAGTGACTGGCCATGAATGCCAGGGCAGCCTGCAGGAGAGAAATCCTTGCTGGAACCCCTTGGGAAGAGTCAAAGGGTTCTCTGAGGAAACCTCCCTCCCTCCCTGTCCATGGGCTGGAAGTACAAATGGAAAGGGAGGGTCTCACTGCCTGGATGATGTGAAGGTTTTCTCGGAGTCCCTGCTGGGATGGTGCATGGAGGGCGCTCAGCAATCACCTGGGCTTGAACGATGGGTGCTGCCCTTCCAGCACCTTCTCAGGGACATCACACCTTCTCAGCTTTTCTGAAGTGATGAGCTCTATAAGCTCCCTGCGAAAACTAACTTTTAAACCTCTTTTTTTCCACCCTTCTCCCTCCCCTCTAGAGCCACTCATCGGATCAATCTCCCTTCCCAGTGCAGCTGGTGCTGCAGCCACCCCTCTGGCTGCCCTTTGCTGCCTGAGGTGATTCTGCCTCTCCCCTCTCCCCCCACAAGTACTGAGCACGCCTCAAACTCAGCGGTTTTGGTTTGATTTTTTCCTTCCCTTTAACTAGTTAACCCCATGTCTTGGCTTCAGTGGAAGGGTTTTCCTTGCCCCTCCCGGTGAAGGGGCTGCACAACCTCGTGTCTGTACTCACAGAATCCCAGAGTGAGCAGCAGGAGCAGGGCAGGAGATGTGTCCATCTTCTCCTGGGGTGTCTGTGCTTGGGGCTGGTGCAGCACAGCTGAGAATATCTTTGTCACTTGGCTTGGGAGGCTCTGTCACTCTTCGGGGAGGATGTGAAGTCATCAGACCCCAACACCAGGATGCATTCAGTTCAAGTCCAGAATCTGGGTCCCTTTAACATCATCATTTCTTAGAGGTGCCTCAAGGCTTTTTCCTGGATGCCTTTCCTAGAGACCCAGAGTGATGCTGCAGATGGCTGAGGTAGGATCAGCCACCACTGCCTGCTGTTCCCTCCCCACAGCTTCTGTGCAGAAGTCACAGAACAGCCCCATCCTTTGGTGCAGACCCTGGAGCGCTGTTCTTGGCGGGGATTCTGCCTCCTCCTCTGGAGCACATCCACGGAGTCCCGTGTCATGGCAGAGCCCACAGTGACACAGGTGTCCATGGTGTAGATCCATGTGTGCTGTTTATCTCCAAGCACAGGTTTTTGGCACACAGAGGGGTACTTCTCTATTGTTCTCATTGCACTTCCTTGTTCAGTTCTTCTTTGCTATTGCTCATCAAAAGCCTTTTCATGAAAGGTAGCTGGTCTTGGAACCTGTTGAGATTGCCCCTTACACATGTGAGTGTTTTGCCTTTTCTTTGTTTTTAAAACTCATGGTTCTCTTCTTTAACCACCACAGTGGCACCTTCTGCTCTTCAAGAAAACCCTTTTATGGTTCACCAGAGAGGGCTCTTGCTGCTGCCTCTAGGTGACCACTTGCACATGGGGATGGGTGATGCTTCCTGGGCCTTTGCACATAGAACAATCATTTCACCAGAGTGCAAGGGGCTGGGCTGGTTTGATTGAACTTTCCTGTTGATTGCTTTTCTGTGTGAGGGTTTTTTTTTTAATGACACATTTGCAAAGAAACTCTGTTTCTTCCTCGTCTGTCAGAAGCCAGGTGCTGCTGAGTTTGATGCAGTTGCTGTTGGGGCTGCTACTCAGAGCATGAGATGACCCAGCCATGTTTTCCTGGAGTGTCTGTCCTTGGGGACAGTGCAGCACAGCTGAGATGATCTTTGTCACTTGGTTTGGGAGGCTGTGCCAGTCTTTGGGGGGAAGTGATGTCATCAGGACCCTCTTGGGTAAAGTGACAATGCTTGGCATCTGTGGCAAAACGTTGAGGAAAAAAAGAATTTCTGAAGAAATTAGTTTCTAGTCCAGAATTTGTGATTTGGTTATTCTTTGTTTTATCTGCTTGTGGTTCTTTTGTGTCACCACAGGTTCCTTCTGTCCTGCCCCAAACCCTGCTATGTGCTCCAGGGGAGAGAGCCCTTGCTGCAGCCTCTGGGTGACCACTGGCACAGGCAATGGCTGATATTTCCTGGATCTTTGCACACACAGGCTTTCCTGTTGATTATCTTTCTGTGTATGGTTTTTTGTTTCATTTATTTATTTTTTTTTTTTTACTAACTCTCTGCCAAGAAGCCTCTTGATTCCTGGCTCTGTCAGAATACAGGTGCTGCTTTTGTGCTGCTACCAACAGCTGAGTTATGGAAAGTGGTTTAGGAACTGTGTTTATATCACTGGGCATAACAGTGTGTTGGTGAGTGGGGAAAGCTGCTGCTGGGCTGCTGGGATGTGTGAGGGTCACTGGTGCTGTGTGAGCTGTGCCCTGCACAGTGTGGGCTGGAGGATCAGGGTGCAGATGTGTTGAGGGTGGCAGGAGCCATCCCAGAGCCTCCCGAGTTTGGCACTGGGCTTGAAGGTGATCAGGTGTGTTCTGAAACAACAAACAACCCCTCTGAAACAAAAACAACCCCTCTGAAACAAATAAAAATTCCCAGAGCAAACAGATCCTGCTTCTGTTTCTTCATCTGTTGGAAGAGGACTTGGGTGTGGGGGTCAGCACCAGAGCAAGAGCACACTGCACTTCTGCCTGGGCTACAGGAATGTGGTGTGATGTGAAAAAGTGGATATGAGAATATGAGGAAAGACCTATAGCTTTTTGGCAGAAAGACTTTGAGGTATAGCTTTTTAAGTGAAAATTTTTAGCTCACATTAATTCAGTAAGAAACCACCCAATAATTAAATTGATCTCATAGCCTCAATGCTGGGGCTTTTCTGTTATTTTTATCTTCATAGTGTGTGTAGTTCTGTGGAGTTGCCATTCAGTATTTGCCTGCTATTGTTTAGATACACTTATCTAGTCCCAAATTTTTTTTGTATTTTTTTTTTAATTCTTACAAACAAGTAAGTTTGGAAGAACTTTGTTTTCCTTTTATTTTCTCTCCTTCCCATCTTGTTTACAGAGGAGGAGACTATCAAAGGGTTTCTTCCACTCTTTTTTTTGCCAGGTTTTTATCAGCCCCGTGACAAGAATTCCAGAGTACCCACAGACTCTTTATCTCAGACACCTTCTTGGCAGTTTCCTGGGATGTGGGAGTGTTACTGTTAACTTCCCAGCAAATCCCTGGGAAGATACCTTTAGGTGATTTTAGGCTGTGGTAAGCTGGAAGCTGAAGTCTGCACCCTAATGCTCAGGATGGTATATTAATCACTGGCTTTTCCCTTAGCCAAGACTTTTTCAACCCCTTTTTTATTATCTTCCTGAAGGATTTTGGCTTTTCTGAGACTAGGAACCAAAGAAAGAAAGAAATAATGGTCATGAATCTGACTAGAATAATTTTATTTTGTGTCTCAGTTCTTAAACTGCAAGTATACTAAGGAAATATTTACATGAAATACAGGTCTGAAAAAACAGAACTTACAGTAGTCCATAACATGTCCCCAAAATATCAACATGTTAAACATCCTGCTTAACCAAAACAATTTATTTTTTTTTTAAATCACTCAGGCATTTCCCTCAGAAAGAAAGCATATCCCACTTTCCTTACTCAGGGCAAACTCCTACAGAAACAGGAGTGGATCAGGGGTAGCAGCAGAACAAGGATAGCGTGTGGGGAGCAGTGAATGTTAGCCCCCAGGACTGTAAAAACACCAAAAGCAAGGCAAATTAATCCATATTTAGCTTCTCAATGCAGTCTTGTATTCCATTACATGAAACAATAAAAGCCCTAGGAGAGAGGCACCACAACAAGAAGATGTGTTGAGTGAGGATAATTATTTCTAAGGCTTTGAGTAGCAAATTCCACCTCTGGCTGCATTTTGGGAGGAAATCGCACAGAGCCTTGGGCACAGCTCCAGCTCACGTCCTTATTCCTCATCAGCTTCTCCCTGAGGTGTGTCAGCAGCAGGACTGGCCTGGCTCTTGTGCCTGAGCCCTGTCCCTGGCAGCAGAGGTGGCCTTGGCCCTCGCAGTGCCCAGGGGAGCCCGGGGTCGGGAGGAGCTGTGCCTCACCCTGCAGCTCCCAGCTCCTTTCCGTGGGCCTGGGCTCCCTCTCATCCCCTCAAACCTGTCAGGGCAGGGTGGGTGAGCTGCTGGGGCCTTGGGGATAACGTAGGAGATGGATTCCTGTGCTGGCAGCTCCCAGGAGAAGATCCAGAAGGCAGAAGGAGCAGAGGCTGGTCTGTGTTAGTTTGGTGCCCTGGGTTTTTGGGGGGGCTTCCCATAGGCAGGTCTAGAGAGAGAAGAGGGTTTGGTTTACTCAGATGGGAGAGGAGCAAGAAGGCAATGAAGGCTCCTTTAGCCTTGGGCTGCAGCCAGGGACCTCCAAGAGGAGGCTGCAAAGTGTTCCTAAATCCTTTTGTGCAATGGAAAGATCTGCTTCCATTTCAAGCAGTGACAGATAACAGAAGGGTATTCTCAAGATACACTGATAGTCAATTCTTATATGAATTAAAAAATAAAGTGGGCTTTTAAAATTTACCTTCTGCACACTCCTGTCCTTTCATTAAGCCTTTCTCTACATTCAGAAAAGAATGAAGAAGGAAGAGCTAAGGGATTGGGGGAGTGGGGGGGTTGGGTTAGACAGGGTGTTACAATTTCAGAGATATTTTTTTCTTGTTGGAACATGTTGCCTGCAGAGAAGTTTGAAAGGAGGCTTTCCAGCCAGCCAATGTGCACCCAAAATGGTAGAAATGACTGCTCTCCATCGACTGAGAGTTTTATGCTGATCTAATGAGTTGGGGATTTGGCACCCCTTTTCAGGGAAGATTAATTGGTGGTGGAAAATGAATCCTTCTGCTGCCAGCAAGGATGGCAGGCCAGATCCTGGGGTGCTTTGTAAGGGAGTGAATTGCACTGTTAACTTCCAAAGAGCTTCCTTTCACTAAGCAGGAGCTGCTCAGAGCAGCAGGAATTTCCTCTCCAAATCAAAACTGAAATATGGTACAATAGCTAAAACCAGAGCTCTGTCAAGTTTAGGGCTGCTGAAGGAAGGAGAGCCATCCCTGAGGAGGTGATTTCCTGAGGCCCCACTGCACAGGGCAAAGTGGGAGAGCCCTGCAGGGTGTTTTTCTCCCCACAGAGACAGAACATCCTTGCACAGAGCTGGCAACAGGGGTTGAGATAAGTGAAAAATGCAAATACTCTCCTAAACAAGGCTGCATGAAGAGCTCTATCTTATCATTTCTCCCCTGGAAAGGCAGACGAGGATCAGGAAAGCTCTGAGTGTGATAAATATCCCTGTGAAAATGACAGTCTGTTCCATTTTACAGACAGTTCAAAAAATGCAGCCTGCCTTTAACAGAAAAATAAATTTGTAGGGATCCATTTTCTACTAATGTTGGGGAGGGACTGTATTAATTTGGAGAACTAAATGGCAATTACCTCTTGTACTAAAAAACCCATGGATGTACAACAAGGAACAGGAATTTATCTGATTTAAAAGATGCTTTGATTGGCAAAGAATGAGGCTGCAGAGGTGTGAACATGCTGTTCCAAAGTTTCTTGGCCACACAGCTGTTCCAAGCCCAGCCCTGGTTGCCCTTGAGCAGTAGTGGGGACTTCTTGATGCCTCTCTTGCCACAAGCCCCAGGGTGCACAAGGCTTGCAGGAGTGGTTTCCTTCAGAGCAGGAGAGGTGAGCAAAGCAGCTGCAGGGAGGTTGATTTGCAGAAGCAAAATGTGTGTGGGCAAAAAGCATTTCCTCTTCCAAACCAGGAAATCGCAGTTCTCATTCTGATCGTGTTTTCCTGGTGAGCCAGGGTGAGGGGTGGGCTGGGGAGGCAGGAGGAAAAGCATAAAGAAAAGGTTCCTGTGTGCCCTAGAAACTGGGTCACCCCTCAATCTGCTCCTAGCTGCCCTGGTGTTTCTCAGGAGAGCCCAGTGAGGCTGCAGCAGCCTCTCTGCTGCTGTTCCTTAGTGCCTGTGGGGAAACAGAGGCAGGAAGCCTGGTGCTGTTGGTCCAAAATGGTGCAGAGGGGGATTTGGGGTGCAGAACTTACATGTAAACAATGGGGCCATCTGAATAGGCAGTAATGAAATCAGATGAATGGTTTGTGGAGGGGAAGGGATGAAATGTCACCCCCAGGCTCAGTTGGGAATGGTGCCTTGGAAGCACAGAAATGTGGTTAGTTATGAGAACTGGGTGATGCACTAAGGTTTTTGGGCTGCCACAAACACCTCCTGTCCTTCTGTTTTGTATCTGCTGCTGGGTCAGAGCTCAAGGATTTGAATGACTTAATAGTTGAAAAACCAAACAAAAAGCCCAAACAGACAGAAAGCCCCAAACAAAACCAAAAAGAGTGAACAGGAGAACCTTCTGTTCCATTTTTGCCCTCAAGTCATTGCTCAGGCACCTCCCAACCATCTTCTATCAGATGAAGATTTTTTAGGTTGCTTTTGGCACCTGTCTCCTTTATCTCTTGAGGGTGAGATGTTGCCAAGCTGAAGAGAAAAATGCCAGTGCCTGTCACTCACCTCTTACACCTGCATCTTCGTCTTCTGGTTTCTAAGAAAAGAGAGAAAATGTTTTAGTTCAGAGGTACCAAGTGACAGCTCAGGAAAGAAACACTCCAGTGAGGTAGGGCTGGTGCTCCCCTGCAGCTGATATCTTTAATAATGGATAAATCAAGCCTATTTTTGAGGAAATCCACACCAGGGAGTGGTGCTGCAGCTCGTGTTACCCCAGCAATCCACTTAAATATTTTCATGAATTAATCTTTAAGGTGAGTAGCAGCAGCAGGGTCAGCCTGGGAGCTCTGAGGGTAAATGATTTCTGTTTGCTGTCTCCAGTGACTTTGGCACGTTGCTGAAAATCCCTCAGCAGCAATAATTTCTGCAGCAGGTGAGTGGCAGGGATGCCACGTCCCCAGCATGCACCCAAGGTAGTGATGCTCTTCCCCATTTTAGCCTCTGTGTTGTTACTTTGGGGTAGAGTCAGCAAAATAAAATGCCCAGCCATTAATTTTAGACTAAGGTAAAAATCCATCCTGAAGGGCTTGGAAATTAACTGCAGCAGAGGGCTTTTCAGTGATCACAAGGTAATGAAGTTTCTCATCTGGTTCCAGCTGGAGCTGCTACTGGGATTCTCAGCATTTGTTGGAGCATATTTACTCTGTTAGGTCAGAATGTTTCAGGCTCTGGGGCTTTAACCTCTGACACACCCATTTATGAGCCAAGACAGTTGATAGAGTAAATACTATCTTTTTCCAATCTATTTTTCTTCCTTGAAAATCTTTTCCAACATAAATAATTTTGCTGTGTGATTCTAATCTGATAATTCTTTCTCATCCTAATCCTACTGATGAGGATTAAAATACAAACACTGATTTTAACAGTGGTCCTTGTCGTGCACTGGCTGTGTTCTGATTATTGGCTGCCTCCCCAGAACACCCATCTCCCTGAGGGCAGGGCTGTGGTCTCAGGCCAGAGCTGGATCTAGAGAGGGTTGGGGTGAGCCTTACTTTGACACAGCACGATGGTGATGGCCAGGGCGATGAGGAGCAGGAGGCAGGCACCTGCCAAGGGGGCCCAGATGAAGATGTGACAGAAGAAACTCACATCTTCCTGCATTCTTCCCTCTGCAGGAAGAGAGAAGAGGGAATGTTCACCAAGTGCTCATGGCTGGTGTTACAGACCGTTCTGGTGTCAGCATTTTCCTGGGGACTCGAGGGAGGATATGTGGGCAAAAGTTTTCTCATGTTCCCTGCTGAGGCTAAAAGCAGCCCCAGCCCCCAAGGCTCTACCCTCCCTCCCCATATTCCTGGTGAGCCCAGGCATGCTCGTGCTTTTTATGTCATATTTAGCCTTTCTTAGGTTCAATGAAATATTGGAATTTAATCCTTAAAGATAAAGAAGCTCTGTGGATCTTCTCTCTCCTTCCCGATCTCAAACTGTCTGCAGGATCCCCCTTGGTATCAGTGGAGCAGAGTCCAGCCCTTCCCTCTCCCTCCCTCTGTTCAGGTTACCTGGATCTGGAGTCTTGAGGTTGGGGTCCTCAGTGGTGCCATGCTGGGTGGTGGCTCCTGGTGTGCTGGGTGCCACTGTGGTGGAGACTACAAGTGAAATGGATGAATTAATCAAGTAGGGAAATACAACAAAACAGATCTCTCCTGCCTTTCTGCTCTCTTACTCCTGCCAGGGCACAGGTGCTCCTGAGTTTAGCTCCAGGAGAACTTCCCAGAGCCCATTTTGGAGGGGGTCTCCCTAAGGAGGGTCTCCCAAGAGCCAAGAAGGAGCTGCAGCCTCCTGCTTGTTTCTCACTTTCTGACACCATCCTCAGCCTCCTGAGCTGGGTGGTACTTTTGGGAGCTGCGTGTGCTGAGGAAGGAGGGGGTGGTGGTGGGCTTTGCCTTAATCTTCTCCCTTCAGAGCCATGGGTGGGGTGGGGAAGTGGGGATGGGGACACAGTGCCCAGTCATGTTTGCCTTTGGGCAGGAGCAGTGCCAGGAGGAGAGGTGGGAAGCAGGGAGCCTCTGGCAGGAGGATGAGTGGGTTGGTCACAGGATGCCTTGGGCAAGCAAGCAGGGAAATGGGGTTTGTGGGAGGGATGGCTGGGTGAAGAGGGCACGGGCAGGAGGTGCTGGGCATTTTGGCAGGGCTGAGTGAGGCTGGGGGAAGGAGTTGCTGACCTGGAAGGAAGGCACGCTGGCCAGGGCTGAAGTGCAGCATTTGGTTCAAATTCATGACGCAGAAATAGCTCCCCTCGTCCTGTGCTGTGAAAGATTTCACTGCCAACCCATAGTTGGTGTTGTGTTTGCTCGCCTCAAAGCGTGTGGATGCTCCCTGATTGTCCCCAAAGGTGGCCCTGGAGATGGCACTGATGAAGACAATGAAGTGAAGGGTCCCCCTCCTGTCCCGGCGGATCCAGGATGCCCCGTGGCTCCTGTCAGTCTGACACTCCAGCTCCAGCTTCTGTCCCACCTGGAGCTGGGTGATGTCCTGGGGAGACCTGACCTTTATCTGAAGTGACTGGCCATGAATGCCAGGGCAGCCTGCAGGAGAGAAATCCTTGCTGGAACCCCTTGGGAAGAGTCAAAGGATTCTCTTTGAGACTTCTGAAGAGACCTCCCTTCTGAAGAAACCTCCCTCCCTCCCTGTCCATGGGCTGGAAGTACAAATGGAAAGGGAGGGTCTCACTGCCTGGATGATGTGAAGGTTTTCTCGGAGTCCCTGCTGGGATGGTGCATGGAGGGTGCTCAGCAATCACCTGGGCTTGAACGATGGGTGCTGCCCTTCCAGCACCTTCTCAGGGACATCACACCTTCTCAGCTTCTCTGAAGTGACTCCCTTTGCACTTCTTGCAAATCCTCATTTTTTTCCACCCTTCTCCCTCCCCTCTAGAGCCACTCATCAGATCAATCTCCCTTCCCAGTGCAGCTGGTGCTGCAGCCACCCCTCTGGCTGCCTTTTGCTGCCTGAGGTGATGCCACCCTTCCTTCCAAACTTACTGAGCACACCTCAAAGTCAGCCTTTTTGCTTTGCTTTTTACCCCCTTAGTTATTGAACCCCATGTCTTGGCTTCAGTGGAAGGGTTTTCCTTGCCCCTCCCGGTGAAGGGGCTGCACAACCTCGTGTCTGTACTCACAGAATCCCAGAGTGAGCAGCAGGAGCAGGGCAGGAGATGTGTCCATCTTCTCCTGGGGTGTCTGTGCTTGGGGCTGGTGCAGCACAGCTGAGAATATCTTTGTCACTTGGCTTGGGAGGCTCTGTCACTCTTTGGGGAGGATGTGATGTCATCAGGACCCTCTTGAGTAAGGAGGTGATGCTCGGCGTCTGCGGCGTAACGAGGAAAAAAAGATTCCTGAAGAAATTCGCTTCTTGTCCAGAGTTTGGGCCAATATATCCTTACCAGCTCTTAATGGTGCCTCAAGGCTTTTTCCTGGATGCCTTTCCTAGAGACCCAGAGTGATGCTGCAGATGGCTGAGGTAGGATCAGCCACCACAGCCCGCTGTCCCCAGCCCTCTGGGGACCCAGAGCAGCTCCAGCTCAGCAGAAGTTAAGGACGAGTGCCCCGCTTTTGATGCAGGCTGCACTTTGCTTTTCTTGGCAGGGATTCTGTCTCCTTCTCCTTAGCACACTCGAGGGGTCTCACATGGATGGCAGAGCCCACACTATTTTGTTACCCTGCAAGTGAGACACAGGTGTTTCATGGCATACATTTATCATTTATCTCCAAGCACACGTGCTGCTGGCACACAGCTGGGTTCTTCAGGTGCTTGATTTTTCTCTTTGTAATTCTTCTTTGTTTAATTCTTCTCTGCAATTGCAAATCTCTTCGTGCAGAGCAGGTGGTCTGTGAGCAGAAACTTCATGTGAGTGCCCAATGTCCAGCGTGTGCTTTGCTTTTTGTTTGTTTTAACAACTCTCTTCTCTCACCACAGGTGCTTCCTCTCTGCCAAAAAAATCCCCTTGTGTGCCTCAATGGCCCTTGCTGCTGCCTCCAGGTGACCACTGGCACGTGGGGATGGGTGATGCTTCCTTGAGTTTAAAAACACACAGTAACAACAATTTGACCAGCCTGCTAGGGGCTGGGCTGGTGTCTCATTTCTTTCTTTCTTTTCTTTCTTTTCTTTCTTTTCTTTCTTTTCTTTCTTTTCTTTCTTTTCTTTCTTTTCTTTCTTTTCTTTCTTTTCTTTCTTTTCTTTCTTTTCTTTCTTTTCTTTCTTTTCTTTCTTTTCTTTCTTTTCTTTCTTTTCTTTCTTTTCTTTCTTTTCTTTCTTTTCTTTCTTTTCTTTCTTTTCTTTCTTTTCTTTCTTTTCTTTCTTTTCTTTCTTTTCTTTCTTTTCTTTCTTTTCTTTCTTTTCTTTCTTTTCTTTCTTTTCTTTCTTTTCTTTCTTTTCTTTCTTTTCTTTCTTTTCTTTCTTTTCTTTCTTTTCTTTCTTTTCTTTCTTTTCTTTCTTTTCTTTCTTTTCTTTCTTTTCTTTCTTTTCTTTCTTTTCTTTCTTTTCTTTCTTTTCTTTCTTTTCTTTCTTTTCTTTCTTTTCTTTCTTTTCTTTCTTTTCTTTCTTTTCTTTCTTTTCTTTCTTTTCTTTCTTTTCTTTCTTTTCTTTCTTTTCTTTCTTTTCTTTCTTTTCTTTCTTTTCTTTCTTTTCTTTCTTTTCTTTCTTTTCTTTCTTTTCTTTCTTTTCTTTCTTTTCTTTCTTTTCTTTCTTTTCTTTCTTTTCTTTCTTTTCTTTCTTTTCTTTCTTTTCTTTCTTTTCTTTCTTTTCTTTCTTTTCTTTCTTTTCTTTCTTTTCTTTCTTGTTGATTTTTTTTTTCTAAATTTTTTTTCCCATTACCCCTCTGCAAAGAAAGCTCCTTTTCCCTGGATCTGTCAGAAAGCAGGTGCTTCTGGGTTTGATGCTGTTTCTACTGGGGCTCAGAGCTGAATCACTGAAAACAGTTTAGGAATTGGGGTTATTTCTCTGGGCTTCAGTGCATGTTGGAGAGTGAAGAAAGCTGTCAGGCCTGCTGAGATATGTGAAATTCATGCTTTTGTTAGGCTGGGAGGCTTGTGATGTCTACCTTAAATAAAGCACATAAAAGTAAAATGCAAATTAATGTGTTGGCCAAAGAGAATGGGATAAAAAATTCATCAGTTCTAGGTTCTCACTCTGCTGTAGAGTGGGCATGCAGTGTATGTCCTCAGAGATGTGGTGCTGGATGTGCTGAGAGAACCTGTACAATTAAAGGTTGGGAAGGTTCTGGAAGGCCTACTGCCTTTCTTAATAATGATATTTAATTTCTTTCTTATCTCTGACAAATAGTAAATTTAATTTTAATCCAGGGTACCAAACTGATGCCCCAGATATTCCTCTCCTCTGTGTGGAGGTTTCCTTGATCTTGGTCCTCTTTGCTCCCAGATTGAGCTGATTTCCAGGCAAGGCCACCTTTTCCCCTGCTAGTGAATATATCCTTTAAAGGCAAGGCAAAAGCTTATTGTCAGCTGGGAGATATGGCTGCAGGAGGGCTGGCACACATTGCTTTTATACTGACTTCTGTGATAAGGTGTTGCGTAGCACAAAGCTATTTCTATTTTGCATAGCAACAAAGAAGAAAAAATAAAGTGGCAGTGACAATCATTTGGTTAGGAAAAACTCCAGAACACAAGCAGGACCTCTAGGAAAAAGCTTGGATTTAAAATCAACACTTGTATAAATAATTTAGATTGGTTAATGGTAGTTTAATACTTATGACCAACTCTAAAACTGGGGGGAGAAGGTGGGTAATCAGATTAATTAAGGAATCTCCTTGATTTTCATTTGTTCTGGTTTGCCTGTTTGTCCTCTATACAGTATTTTAGAAGAGGCTGCCATTGTTTGACTGAGCACCTAAGCCAAATCAATGAACACTAGCATTAATAACATGTTTCATTAGTAATTTAGTTAGTAATTTCTGTTGGAGTGTCACTGGTATGATATCCATGAGGAAGAAGAAAAAACAGACAGCCCGTTACTTCTGCAGAGCATCATGTAAGAGAAGTCAGGAGACCAGACAGGTTGATGAAGAAGTAATTTCTTTTTTCTCCCAAACCTACACATAAGTTTTATTTTACTCACAGCTGAGGTTACAGGACTCTGATTGCTGTACTCCAACCTAAGTTGCTTATGGCTGAGGTTTATATTTATATACTATAAGTAGTACAGTAGATCTAGATCTCTATTTAATGAATGCCAAATAATTAGTGGAAGACAGGAGCAAGGAGACAAGAGACAAAATTGTGCAGGGATGAGAAGAGTAACAAGGATTCACTTGGTTTTGATCAGGAGGTGAATTTAGAATTCATTTCCTCTGCTTTTTTACATCCATTTGACAGAGAAGGAATGGAAAACGAGAGGGAGCTGAGGCACCAGAGCTGCAGAACACGCTGAGTTTTGGGTATATTTGATTTCTCAGCCATTTTGTGGAAAGCTCTGATGGGGTAAGAACCTCTCCAGTTTCTCAGTGTCAGCCACAGCAGACATTGCCTGGATGTGTCACAGCACTGAGGGGCTGGGGTTCCTCTGGGGACACACCAGGCACGCTGCCACGGTCGGTGAGCACAAAGGAGCACCAAAAAATGACTGTGCTCTGACAGGTGCATTGCTCTGCTGCCCATGGTGTCTCCTAGTGCCCCAGAAGGACAGCCCATTGCCAAGCAGTGATGCCACATCCCTGAGGATGAGCAGGTGCTGTTGGATCCCTCTGAGGGGTCAGTGATGGCACCTGAGGGGTGACACCTGACAGTCTTTGCCCCAGCACTGCTGACTCTTCCTGTTCCTAACCCTTGAAGGATTGCATTAAAAATGTCCATGCCATTTTCACAACGAAGAATGGAAAGTTACAATGAAGATTTCAAAATTTAGTCTCAAATTACAAGCATTGTTTTTCGAACAGAGGGAAAAATACCATGTTGAGGCTCTAGCAGGCAGCTTTTCCGGTGTGAAGCTGTGGTTTATGAGCCCCTTGCTGCCCCCCTTTTCTTTGCAAAGCTGCAGCACTTGAAGGGGCTTGCAGAATGTCAAGTGCAACAGTCACCAACTCACACTGTTTTTCCACTGTAGCCACGAGTTTCCAATTTGGTGGCCAGTACTGCCCACTCCTCTGGGTACTCTGTGTGCACGTCACTTACCTTAAAATCCAGAATGCAAACCACAAACCCTCCTGTGCTCTCACCTCCCCTTGGTGTAGCCCTTTAACTGACCACAGGGTGGAAAATCTCCATAATCTCCAGGCTTGTTGGTACCTCAGATGAAAGCTTGATAGGAGACCTGGGTGTGTTGTGAGTTTTCTTTGTAGGAAACTTCCTCTCTTGATGCTGCAGAGCTCGTTTGTGCTGGCATTCAGTAAATCAGCAATTTGTGATGGTATCTTTTGGGGACTGGTGGCAATGTACTCTGCCAGTGCCCCAGCTGCAGTTAACAGTGGACAGGCTGGTTTTCTGCCTCTGTAAGTACCACAGAATCAGACTAGAATTAAAAAAACCCTGATGTTCTTCTAACTCTATATAGACTTAAGAAAAGGTAAATTTTCTGCTTGGCTCCAGAGTATTTTTTGTTTGTTTGTTTGTTTGAACTGGTCAAGTAGGTGAACTGGTCTCATCATCTCATTTCCAATTCTCACCATCAGATTTCTGTTGGGTTCAAGGCACTGTTTGGCTGTTGTGCTCTGAGCTCAGCTCCCTTCCAGGGTCTCATAGCCTTGGTGCAATCCCCAGAGCTGACATCTTCTGTTGCCACCAATCCAGAGTCTTGCCACGTCTGATCTCCTTTGCTGCACACTGACCTTCTTCCCCAAAGGCTTTGGGCAGGAAATCCTGGTGGAGACCCCTCAGGGAGTTTCTGGGTCCATCTGTGTGGTGCAGGAGGATTTCCCCAGAGCAGGGTATTGCTGTGCATCTTTACTGATAAAATCTTTGGGAGGGAATTCATTTCCACAGCAGGCCACAGCTAATGGAATGGAGGAAGAGTTCCCACTTCTGTTCTCCACCTCTCCTGCTGGCAGAACTGGCAGGAGGGAAACTCATGGCCTGCTGGAGATAACTTGCTTCATCCATTTTGTGGTCCTCTTAATAGTGTTTGCTGGCTTATACAGCTTATTTCTTCTCAATTTTGCATTTATTTGAAAAAAACCCCAACCCCCTCTGTTGAATTGACCTGTAAGATGCAACCCTAAGCCCCAACACCCTGTTCAAAAGGGGCAGGTGGGAGGGATGGTGGCATCAAAAAGCAGCAGCTGGTTTAATGCTCTGCTGCCATCAACAAAACAAGCTAGATTTTGTGTTGAGTTTCACTTTTAACAGCCTGATCCCCACCAGTACTGCAAGAAAAGTGTGTGGTTACTCTTCCCATGCCTCTTCTCCTGCAGGCACCACTGCACTTCCTGTCAAATGGCAAATCATGTTTAAAACAAATCCTGCAAACTTTGCTTTTATGCACATTTATTTATTTGCATTTATGTGTTGTAAATAGAGCACTGCAGAAGCATTTTATAGAGACTGAAATTTGGAGTTGGTGGTTGTGAAGTGTTGCCTGAAAGGAAAACCAGTCCTGACTTGACTATAAAATTTGGGTTAAGACAGGTACTACCATGGGAATATCAACTCTTTTCCCAGCAGGAAAAGCAAATTGGATGCCAGCAGGTAGGAGGGAAATTAGATATAAACCAGAGAACACAGCTTTGCCATTGTATGGTCCAGTGGTGCAGTCCATAGCCAAGGCATGGTCCAATGCCCTGCATAAATCCTGAATGCTGTGTGTTCTTCTCACCCTCATCTCACAGAGGGGAGTCAAATAAGAAGTAGTAGAGCAAAAAAAGGTTCAGAGCAGGACAAAATGTAGGGCCAGAGGTCTGGCATGGATTTTGTGTGGCTAGGACTCTTCACCCTGAAAAGCTGATTTAAATGGATTTACACTAAAGGTCTCCAGGGTAAGGAGTGGCTGGAAAGGAATGGAGAGGGATTGATTATTCCCTGCCTTTTCCAATACAGAAAGTAAGGGGCAGCAGGTGAAGCTGGTGTTGGGTGAGGCTGAAAGCAAAAGAAATCCTCCACCCCAGGATGTCCCTGACAAAGGACACTGAGGATGCAAAGTCTGGACAAATGCTTGGAAGAGAGACTCATTGTGGGTTACTCAATAGACAGCAACAGGCTCAGGAAATCTATTTAGTTAAAATAGGCTGAACATTAAGGGAGAGTGTCATATATAATTTTCTTGTCATTATTACTTAGCCACGTGCTCACAGCCAGTGTTGGAGACAGGATGGTTGTCTGGATGAACCTTTGCTTTGAACCAAACCAGTCATTTTTATATTCTTAAATGTGAGATCTCATTACAATGTGTCATTTTAAGGGAGCCATTTGTTACAAAACTCCACATCCATTTCCTCTGAAATGCTATTAATTTTCCAATTATCTCATTCTTTAATGCTGGACACTTTAATCTTCCTTAGCTGTTCACCCTGCACAAGGACATTTATCCCAACGACAGAGCCTGTGGTTTTTCACAGGAGAACATTTATCCTTCTTGGAAAAGGGATAATGGCCAGGAAAGATGTTTGACCCTGGGCAAATACCTCAGTTTGTGTTCCAGCTCTAGGAAGCAAGAAGTGACCCAGGTTTGGGGACCAGGAGAATTTGCACAGAGGCAACTTCCTTCCCCTGGCACCTCCTTGGGGATGTTGCCTTGGGCTCTGCACAGTGGGATGTGACCCATGTTTTTAATTGGGGCAAAAGGATCCTGGCTATGGCAGTGATGGGTGTCAGATTAAAATGAAAGGGCCTGAGGAAAGGCATCTATTTTAGTAATGGCTGTTCCACCACTGCTCTGACTCATTTCCTCCTGCATCCAGGTGACTTGAGATGTGTATTTTTAATAACAGGAATGTCATTTGCAGCTCATTGCTCAGGGCAGGAATATACAATCCCAGCCCCCAGGAATATTTTGTGCCAATTTTTTCTTATAAAGTGACTGATAGGAAATACCCTAACTTAAATTTTGCATTCAGTGTTGATGTTAAGGCAGAATGTTTTGAAGACCCATAGCTGGGCATCAGTGCAGCCCAGCACCCCTCCCTAAGACATCAGCCAGTGAGTTTACCTCATGCTTTAGCTGGATGATTGCACTTGGGCTTTGTTGAAGAATGGCAGCAGTTCTTCTGTGACCCTGCCTGTAAGCCAGGAGCCCCCAGAACTCACCATCTCATCCCTGGTGTGGCTGAAGAGGGGTCAGATATTGACAGGACAAGGGGAGCTGGCCTCAGCTTGAGCCAAGGGAGGTTCAGTTGGATATTAGGAAAAATTTCTTGACTGAAGGAGTGGCTGAGAATTGGAACAGGCTGCCCAGGGCAGTGGTGGAGTCACCATCGATGGTAGTGCTCAAAAAACAAGCAGACATTGCACTTTGGCAGTGAGGTATTGGGTCAAAGGTTGGACTTGATGATCTTGGAGGTAATTTCCAACTGGAATGATCCTCTGGTTCTCTGCTGTGGTGGCACTCAGCTGTGGTGCTGCTGTGTGGAAGGGCAGCATGCACCCAGCTCCTCTGAGAATGCTGTGCCTGTCCCCAGAGGCAGCTGCCCAGCAGGGAGGTTTAGTGCTGCATTTGATGCTGCCTGCACAGCCCACAGCCCCGGCAGGATGTGTGCTGGCTGAGATCACAGGCACAGCTCTGGGCACAGAGATGCCTCCTAGGCCACAGCCCCCCTCCCTGCTGAGCCCTGTGGGGAGGGAGGGTGGTTGCACACCAGATTTTGGTGCCTGACCTCCTGGCTGGGTGCTTTAACCACCAGCAGAGGAGAGGAGAGGAGAGGAGCAGCAACCCCAGCGTGGCTTGCAGCTGGGGCAGGGGGAGGCTGCTCCTCTGAGCAAGGAGGAAGGGCTGGGAGGGAGCAGGGCTGGCCTGGCAGGGTGGTGGCTGGCACCAGCTTGTGGGCTCAGCACAGAATCTCAGAGTTGTTTAGGTTGGAGAAGAACTTTAAGGTCATTGAGTCCAACTCTTCACCCAGCCCTGCCAAGGCCACCACTAAAGCATGTCTGCAAGTGGCACATCTATGTGTCTTTTAAACCCCTCCAGGGATGGGGACTCCACCACTTCTTCCACACTTCTTCACTTCTTTCACTGAAGAAATTTTTCCTAATATCTGATCTAAACTCCCCTGGCACAACTTCAGACCGTTTCCTCTTGTCCTGACTTTTCTTTGGAGGAGTCCATTGCTCCCAATTCTCTGCAGAGGGAATTCCAGAATTTTTTGGTGCTTCCCAACAAAGCTCAAGCCCTTGAAAAAAATCAGTATTGCAAAACTTCTCCAAATTTCTCTGGGATCAAGTTTTTTGCTGCCTGATGCAGAGGCTCAGTCCAGAGCAAGACAAAACTTAGCTCTGACTCATTTCTGGGGCCAAAAAAAGGAAACAAACTATGAGGTGCCTGTGTCAACCTGGCTGCCTGAGAGCTCCCTCCAATCCAAGGAGCTTTTGGGAGAGGATGGAGAGGGCTTTGCCATCTGAACAAGTTTCCTTTGCTTATTGACTTCCAGCTAACCCCCATCTTAGGGCTTTAGGGGTTTTATATTCAATGAACTAAATAATTTCACTGTGTGAGATCCCTGTTGTAACAGCACCTAGATATGTTGTACCTGGCAGAGAAAAGATTCTGAGCTGATGGCATCACTGGTTTTTTTTTGTTGTTGTTGTTGTTGTTTTTTTGTTTTTTGTTTTTTTTTGTTTTGTTTTGTTTTTTGGGGTTTTTTTTTTGAGTGTTTCATATCTGGTTTTCATTTATTAACTAGACCAGAAAGTGTAAATAGCAATAATGATAGTCTCTCTCTTAAAAGTGTGATGCAGCCCCCTTTCATGCACTTGTGTATCTTGAAGGCTGAATGAGAAGCTGAACTTTGGTAGAAAACCACAAATGCCTAAGGGAGGAATGTTAAGGCTTCTGTCATCTTGCAAACATTTAAAGCATGGGTGAGTTTTGCTTCATGTGAGAGAACCACTGGTGGATGAACCCAAATCAACCTTTCTCATAGCAAGGTAGTAGAGGAGCAAAATATATACCTTGTAGAAATTTATTTTTGACTTGGTCCAATATGTGTTTCACTTAAACGAATGCTGGAATGACAAATATTTGTTTTTAATCCCACAGAAACTGCAGATCTCACCAAGTGCACTCAATATAGGTATATTGATATACAAAAGTACTTGTTATTTCAGCAAATAATTTATACTTCAATATATAAATTTATGTATAAAATTATATTACACAATAATTAGAATAATATATTTTAAAACCCAATTTCTAGTTTATATAAACCAGAAATTTAACACATTGCTATTTTTGGCTTATTGAAGTCCAGAGAAATAAGGGCAAAAAGTACTAATTCTACCTGGAGATAGTTTTTTATTCCTAGGAGGGATGTTTTTGGGGATTTCCTTGCAGTTTCTGGGACACATCTGATTTTATACAGTGACAGAAAAAGACATTTAGAAATTCCCATTTAACAGATCTGACCTGAATGCTTAGAAATCCTGCTTTGAATCCATTTCTCCTGCTAGGAAAACAAGTTTAATAAACAGCTAGAGTGCATGGAGCTGTTCTGGGTGAGGATAAATCTGAAGGAATTTAAACAGCACCCATGGGTAATGTATCTACTTTTCTTTTTTTCCCACAGACTTCAAGTTGAACAATTTAACAGTTGAATAATGTGTTATTCAGCCTTTCTCCATTATTGTGCCTTACTCAGCAGTTTGACTGATTTTTTTAAATATATATATTAGGAGTTTTAAACTCAGAAAAGTTTACTCTCATGTCAATAGTTTGTTTTCAGTTGAATGCTTTCAGCTGCACCTGATTAGATTTACTTTTCAGTATCATAAAAACACAGACCATCCACATAAAAATGACTGAGCAGTTTAAAAGAAAAAAGAAAAATGGAGCACTTCCATTATTAGATTAACAACTGAAAAGACTGGCAATTTTCAAAAAATGCATTTACAGAACTGTAACAAAACCATGGAGACTATTTACTGCAATGCCTGCAGTACCTGTGTTTCTGCTCTGTGCCTGGGTGTGAGCAGATGTGGGGCTGGGGGTGCAGCTGAGAGCGAGTGCTCGCTGCCTGTGCTCAGCAGGATGCCAGATTTCCAGCCCCAGCTCTGCCTTGGCACCCTGGGCAGCAGCTGAGCCTTGTTGCCACCCCTGGGGAGACCTTCCCTGCTTCTGGCATCACTCAGGGCTCAGCATGCAGGGATGTCACACAGGGTTCAGGGCACAGGTGTCCCTTGGGGCTCAGCACATAGGGGTGTCACCTGGGGCTCAGCACACCCAGGTATCTCTCAGGGCAGCTCCCACTGGCCATGCTGTGCTGCTGGGCTCAGGGCCAGCCCCTGGGGGCCTCTGTTTGCTCTCAGAGGTGGTGTTGACCTTCAGGCTGCGCCAAGTGTTTGGCCCTGTGTGCATGGCCTTGTCTGGTTTTCCTCTCCCACTCCTGGCTGTTTGCAGTCTCCCATGGGAGAAGACACCCTCCCAGACCTGCTCACCCCTGGAGCTTTTGCTCTACTTTAACTCTTTCTTGGTTGGAGGCCATGGTTCCTTGCTTGCCTCACAGCAGTGTGGAACAAAAGACACCAGCCTGCAGAGCAGAATAACGTTGTGATACTTTCACTTTTGGTATTGAATAAACCTGCACAGGGTCTTTGCAAGTTGCCTCTGCCCCATCCCTGCTGGTTGCTCTCAAAGTGTTGGTTACCAGATTTTTATCAATCAGTATTAGCAGGAGCAGAAAAAGCTCCTTTGTGCTGTCCTCCAGATGAACACAGAGGAGAGCCAAGGAGCTCACAGCTTTCCAACCCATCTGAATCCCTCTGGTACCAGCCCCTTTCCCCTGTGCAGAGCCAGACGTGGCATTTGCCCTGCTCAGTGTCCTTTGGGAAGTGCTCAGGATGCTGCAGATTCCAGCTTGGTCCTTTTGCCAGCTGTTGTGTCCAGGAGAATGTTGAAGTCATGCAGGAAAGAAATGTCTGTTCTGTGGTACGAGCCCACGTCTGTCCCCTGCCTGCTCCTTCCTGGGTCATGTCCAGGCAGTGCTCAGCCTCATGCAGGGCAGGGTCTGTGGCTCTCCCTGCCTGTCTGAGGCAGGGGGGCAGTGGGGTTTACTGGGATTTACTGGGGTTTACTGGGGTTTACTGCCTGTGGATGCGAAGCCACAGCCTCCGCCGCAGACCTGGGAAGAGACAAGAGACAGTGTCCATCAGTCCCAGGATGCTCTCCCAGCCCTCCATCCCCTCCTGGGCTGTCCCAGGGCCTGGCACCCCTCAGGATGCTGGCAGGAAACTCACGGTACAGGCTGTAGGCAGTGGGGATCAGGCTCAGCAGGAGCAGCAGGACACCAGTGGCCAGAGGGATCCAGACCAGGGGGCTGCAGGGACCTGGGGAGAGGAGAGGACTCAGCACCTGGCACCACCCTGCCCCAGCAGCTTTGGGGATGGAGGGAGGGGTGGGGAAGGGAGAAAAGCAAGGCAGGCCCTCAGAGGGGTGGTGGAGGATGTGACCATCACCCTGGGGTATCCTTTGAAGGACATCAGCACTACAGAACCACAGAATCACAGAATGGGTAAAGTTGGAAGAGATCACAGTGGATCACCTGGTCCAACCTTCCTGCTCAAGCAGGGTCATCCCAGAGCACGTGGCACAGGATTGTGTCCAGGTGGCTTTTGCATATTTTTGATAAGGGAGACTCCACAACCTCTCTGGGTAACCTGTTCTAATGCTCAGTCCCCCTCACAGTAAAAAAAGCATTGCAGGGAACAACAACCTAAACTGAAATCCATCCTGCCCCCTAAACCTGTGGATATCCCAGGGAATCCCTCCTACAGGCAGCAGTCAGCTCCATCCAGAGCAGTGGCTCCATCTGGACCCAGACCCCACTCCTGCAGGGTGACACTGTGGTGGCCCCCACCCCAGGACAAACTGCAGCTGAGCCCTGAGGACCCCAGGAGCTCAGCAAACCCCTTTTCCCAGGCAGCCTGAGCTGACACAGTGCCATACCTTCCCTGCTGGCAGCTTTGCTTTTGGTTGTGCGTGGCACAGGCTTTTTGGACACCGGTGTCTGCGTGGTCTTGGGAGGCAAAGCATCAACTGGGGGGTAAGGAGAAAAAGAGGCTGGTGAGGGTGGCACTGAGAGCAGGGAGATCTCCAACAGCAGGCAAGCTTCACCTTGGGGCTCACAGAAGTTACCAAGAGCTTTTAAATGTGTTAATAAAATAATGTACCAGGCAAAGAAGGGGAGAAGGCTAATGCAGGGAAAACCCCCAAACTTGCTTGAGTAACATTTGCTGCCAAGGATTATCTCACCAGAATTGCACAAAATCGTGGGTAGCTGGGGATTTCAGCAGACTGGAATGTTTTAAGGGATTCCTGGATCTTTTCCTTATTCACATTGCTCTAATCTTTGCTCAACATTTGATTTTTTTTTCTGATAAAATGAGGGTAGGATTTATTATGGTGTATCTGAGTTACAATGAAACACGTTCATTTCTGAATAAAGTTGGCCAGGAAAATATGCCAGTAGTGTCATTAAATAGCTGCATGTTTGACTGCTCAAACCATATTTATTCAAAATTTTAGGTGATTGAAAACTATTTTTTTTTTCTGTTTCTATCCAGGATGTAAATTCCTACAGAAACTGCCATTCTTTTACTTGAAAAGATGAGCTATCAGGGCTCGGGGATTTATCTGGACAACTTCTCCCTTAAATTGTAATAGACTTAGGGAAAAGAAACCTTGAGACAATTTGTTTTATCATGAGAACTAAAAGGAAAAAAAGAAAATATCCAGCCAAGCCTGAATCTTCCCAGAGCACCTGCTGCTGTTCACTTTTTAATTAGTGTCCTTGATCAAGCTGCATTTCAAGCCTGCTTTTCATGCTTTGCACAGAGATATGTGCCCAGCTGTTAAAAAAACAATTCTCCTTTATCTTAAACCAGCTTTTCTCTGAGCCTGCAAAAATCCAAAAGGGATTTCTTATCCAGTTTGAGGTACAGAGTGTATTTGCAAAAAAAAACAAACCAGAAAAACTGGGACACTGGGTCTGCTTTAGAGTCAGAAGTGGCATTTTGGTTAAATAAGTTTTTTGTATCTTAGTTAAATAAGTTATTTGTCTCCCTAAAAGTCTGCAAAAATAGAGGCTGAATCCCACTTCAAATACATTAGTTTTTCTGCATCAACTACTGCTCTGTGGTCAAAGGGAAATTGGGCTGAAAAGAGCTTCTGTATGACCCAGATGTCTGTAAAGCCTCTCTCCTCCCATGACACCTGCAAAAAAACCTGTTATTTCTGTTTGGATCTCCCCAGGGATAGTGGGCTGTGAGCTTTGAGGAGTAAATCCCATTTCAGTATTTTTTTTGAAAGGTGGTCTTGAAAGCTGCTATTAGATCCACCCCAGAGATGTGAGGGGTGATGCTCTCTGGCCTCAATGCTGCTTTTGTCACTTGGAGTGAGGGTCAGGAAGAATTATGGCATGGAAGGACCTGTGAGCTGAGCAGGGCGCACATCCAGCCTCTCATCCAAAGTACAGCAGGGAATGAGAAAAACACAGGGCATGGGTCTTCCCAAGGAAATCCTAGAGCACTAGGAGCAATGCTGGGCTCAAGGCATGCCCACAGCACAGCAACTGCTGATGGCAAAAGGACTATCACAGAAAGCTGACCTAACTTTTAGCTATTTTCTGTATTTTCTTCCTTATCTGGCCTCATAGATCTCTCCAGAAAAACCCCAGAATCCCAACCTTGAAACTCAAAACTGGAAAGAATCTACCAAAACTAACCACCCCTTTCCCAGGCTCATCACAGCCTACTGGTGGCCCATTCTGGAAGTCTGGGGGTGCTGCTTACCCACTGTGAGCTGTGTCCCACTGCCCAGCAGGAGCTGGGAGGACTGGGAGATGGAGCAGTAGTAGGTTCCACTGTCCAAGGGATGCAGGTGGCTGATGTGCAGGCTGTAGGAGCTGTGGGACCTCGCCTCATGGACACTAAACTTGTCCTGCCTCACATTTGGGCCATATGTGGCTTTGCCCACTGTGCTGGAAAACAACAAGAACTCGAAATGTTGCCTGTCCTGGCTCCAGCGGTACCAGTACACCCCGGTATGGTCCTTCTTCAGCTCACAGAGGATTTCAGTTTTATTGTTAGTTGGGGCTAGAATATGCTCTGGAGTTTGGGTTAAAAGTAGAGTTGTATAAAAACCTAAGGAAAAAGAGAAATATACAGTTATTATTTTTATTTCATGATTTTTCTTTCGTGCAAAGTACAGATTTTCTTTAAGGGCTTAATAAAATCGCAGTAGACACACAAACCAGGGGGGGTCACACGAGAGAGAAACAGGAGCATTTTTATCAGGATGCTCCCATATTCCCTCAGAGGCATTTTTGGGTTCCCCAGCTATTGTTTAGGCCAAGCCAAATTATGCAGGCAGACTTTTCTCTGTAAACACTCATCTAGGAAGGAGGTTTACTGACAGGGAGAGAGATGGAGGGATGGTTTTGAGGGTGTTTTTGGGGCTGTATGTGCAGGGAAGAGCATCCCTGCCTGCTCCTGTGAATGCCCCTCTCCTGCCCCCCTTACCTTTCTCATTTTTCAGACATTTTACCCCTTTTTTAACAAATTTTAGTGCCTCTTAACTGATTTGCCAAGTTTTTTCTTCTAACACAAACATTTCAGAGGCAGAAAAAGAGACCAAAAAACATGCAAAGCATCTCAAAATGAGCCATTTTGATATTAGTTTTCAGACAATAATATTTTTCAAAGGAATTTTGAGACATGGGGAGGGAGAGGGAATGAGAGACAGCGGTGGGGTTTCAAAGCTTTGCTTTGGCATCGCATCGCCCTGTTTGGGCTTTGCAGCTTTTGTGGAAATTATCTAAGTCTTGTTTGGCCCAGGAAGATGTGAGGGGTGTCTGTGAGAGCGAGGATGTGTCCTTGTGGGAAGAATAACAGGTAACTTGTGATCCTTGCTGTTCAGCAAACAGTCCTGCAAAGCTGCAGATACTCTGAGACCGAGTGAAAAACATCGCTCTGGAGATAAGGATACTCCTGCTTCCCCCATCTCTTTCCCAGGCGTGTTTTAAAGCTGTACAATAAGCTCAATAAAACATGTTTCTTGTCTTTTTTTTACTTTAAAATGTTCCTTTTTCCTCAAAATCCTGAAGTTGCCTACAGCAGTTTTTTCAGCCTCATGCAGCCCTGTTAACCCAGTGGTTTGGGGACGGGTTGGCACAAGAACATCTGAAGGCATAAATGTGACACAAAGTCCTGATGTCTCCCATGTTCCCAATGGGACAGGCAGAGGAGAGGGCTCTGGTGACTGACAGGAGTCCAGAGCCTTCCTCTGTCCCCACACCAATGACCCCATTGCTGCCAGTGCTGCAGAACACTAATGTTGCAATGCCAAAATTCCGGTGTTGCACAGCAGCTGCAGCATTTCACCACATCCTCTGGCTCTGTGACTACATTAATGTCTCATTATTATCAAAATACATAATTTTAAATTTATAGAGTGTAATTCTCTTAGATTTTGTCCTGGCAAACACCTGTGTGGTTTTTTTTAGGGGATGAAATGTGTGTGGTCATGGCACATGGGGGCTTCAGGGTCTCCTTGAGTGCCCTGAGGTCTGGCTCTGCTGGGCATGGGAAACATAATTCTCCATGAAAAACTTACCCTCGACCTGTTGGAAACAGTGTTATATAAATCAGAAAGGATAAGAAGAAATTCTGGAAGATCTCAGCTCAGTGCCAGTAGTCAAGCTAGGAATGAGCTGAGATGGAGACAGAGAAGAAAACTCATCCTCAGTCATACCTTCAACCCCAAAACCTCTCTGTTCCCTTTCCTGGTGAATATTCAGGGGGACCACGGGGAATCACAGTGCTTGGCCAGACCAGCCTGCAGCACCTTAAAAACGACTCCTTTTCCTTTTGCATGGGCAAAGCAAACTCCCATTTATGGAGGTTTTCTCAGTGGGTTCCCCACCTGACAGACAGGGATATCAGATAGATATAGGGTATCAGAACCTGTGAGGCAGAACGGTTTTATAACACACCAATTCCAGCTGTGGCCCTTGGGAAGTACTCAGTCTTTGGATGATTTAGAAAATTTGGGATGTTTGTCATATTTGTGTTACACAGGCAGTGGAGAGGGGAGCTATTTTAACTTCTCCATTAGCAGCTGCCTACAGCCCATCTGCACTGAGGAGTAAAAACTCTGTGGTGTCTATACCATCATGGACTGAAATATGAATAGAATGTAGAATAGAGTAGGATAGAATATAGAATAGAATATAGAATAGGATAGAATATAGAATAGAATAGAATAGAATAGAATAGAATAGAATAGAACTATTTCAGTTGGAAGGGACCCACAGCAACCAACTGGTCCCACTTTCTGACCAGTTCAGGGCTGACCAAAGCCTAAAGCATATTATTAATAGCATGATCCAAAATTATTTGAAATAATACCCGGTAGATCTATACTGTGATGGTATATTTAATCTTCCATCATCCAGCTGCTGGAGTGTGGTGGAGGAGAGGCTCCAGCAGGATTTTAGGTGCCCTCAACCCCTAAGAGATGTGTCCCTCTTACCTGGGATCTGGAGGCAGATGCAGAGATGGAGCCACGGCCGGGCCATGGTGGCAGACTCGGTGACAGAGGGGTTTTGTGCCAGCTCCCCCTTTCCACTCGCTGTCACCTCTTGGTGGCAGGGCTGCCTTCACCTCAGGAAGTCCTTGCCCCTCTCTCACCAGCAGCTGCCAAAGGGCCTCTGCCACAGCAGCACCTGGAGCAGCTTCTTCTGCAAGGAGCCCCAAACTCAAGAGTCCATCAGGGCAGCAGCCCTGTGCTCTTCTCCAGCACTTCACAGGGTACCCTTAAATCCCCTTTATAAAAAAAACCCAAGAAAACTCACTGATTTTTAATTTCTTCAGATTTCTTCATATTTCACCACCCAGTTATTCCTCCTTCTTTTAATCTACTTCTATCCTATCAAAAAATTACAAATGTAGGACCATGGCCTTAAAAATAAAAGCAGGAAAACATGAATTTTGGCTGGTTTTCTCCCTGTTGAAATAAAAAAGCATTCAAAACAAGGAAAAGATGCAGTTTGATCTGTGGAGTTGTTTTCTTCAGCAGAATATATAGCAGGTGTTTTTCTCTGAAAAATGCTGAACACCAGACCAACCCAACATAAAGCAGAGATGTGAAGCATCACAGAAAGCTTTGAAATCAAGAGCAAGAAACCTCAAGCAAATTTGTGGCTGAAAAACCACAAAAATGAGGAAATTCTGCTGGGGCTTTCCACCTCAGAGCATGTGCTCCTTCGGTAGCTGGGACAGCATGTGGCTCATAGGCAGAAGTATTTAAATGATAAAATATCAGATTGACTTTGAAATGTCTGGGAGGAAGAGGTTTGAAGCACTTGGGGTTTAAGATTCAAAGACAAGTACATGAGGTGAAATTATGGAGATGAACTGGTGTCAGCAGACTTCAATATTTTCATGTTTGTGGAAAAAAATAGAAATAATTTTTATATATTTGCCCCCCTCTTGGCTGCCAAGTGAGATAGTGAGATTCAGTTTTCTTTTTGTCCTTCTCATGCAGATACAGGTGGTCCTTACCATGCATGTCCCCAGAAAAGGGAGTCTCACAGGGGGACACTGAGAAACCTCCCCCAGGGTTGAGCTGGCAGATGAATAGGAAAAACAATATTGCATCTTGTACACTGTGAGCTTTTGGTCTGTTTTATACCAGATTTTTCCATGCTGCTGCAACACATCCTCTCCCCATTTCTGTTTAAATTAATTTCCTGCTCAAAGCAGGTTGCTAACTGCAAAACCCTTACCACAAAAGGCTCATCTGCTAAACTTTAGGGTGGGCTGAATTGCTCCTTAACACTTTCCTGTCAGGAGAAGGCAATTTTTAGTGTTTTCAAATCCTTTTCAGTGCTTTTAAGCTCTTGTTTTCAGAGCTGAGCCCTTAATGTGGGTTGCAGCAGCACTTGCCTCTGCTGTCCTCACCTTCTGCTCATCTGTCCCCTTTTGTTTCACATCACCCCAAGATTGGGCCCTCCCTAGAATGAGGTGAAACACCTTTTTTTTTGAGGTGGGGGGGGGGGGCAGGGAGTGCTTGTTATGAGAAATGCCACTGCAAGTGAATTTTCCCTTCATTCCTGTGGTGAAGGCTGTGAGGTGAGCCCAAAATCCCCAGCTGCTGCAATGGTCCCTCTTTTCCCACTGCTGCTGTCACCTGCAGCAACTTCTGGCTCCCTGGCCAGGACAAGAATTTTTCCCAGAGGTGGCTTTTGCCATCATTACAACCTTGGGTATGGGGGTGTTACACTGGGATGACTCCCCAGGACATCATAGCAGCTTTAGAGAAAGCAGAGGGAATATATGGAATGTAAAAGCATAGTGTACTGGAACATGGATTAAATGTAATTTTTTTTAAAATTGCTGTTTATAGGCAGTGGAGCTGTTTACCAGTGGCCAAGCTGTTCTCAGGACTGGCTGTTGCTCCTAGAAGAAAACATTTTGGAGGAGGGATATCTTTGTCTGGCAGCACATCACTGACAAAAATCAAAGCACTGTGTGAATGTGCAGGAGACAGCTGCTGTTTGTAACATCCCCACATTGTTTGGGGCTGCTGTCCTGGGAAGAAAATGGGAGGAAAGAAGGGTGTAAGATGATCTTATCTGTTCACACAGATTTGTTGGTGACCTTGCTGAGGAATAGCAGCTCCTAATCACCAGTGTTTGGCTCACTGCTGGGCCAGGTTGGGGGGGAATTGTTGAATTTTGGTGCATTTGTACAATGTAGCTGCACAATTTCCAGGGTAATTTTATTCTTTTTCTGAAATTAAAGACAACCATCCCTGTCCCCAGCCCAGCTAGGTTCCCTGTGAACTCATCCTGGTAGGAAACAGCCCCCCCATGCATCCTGCCCACCTCACCACACTGAGATTCATTTCTGGTGCTTTCACCAGCTTTTCTGCATTTTTTACTCTTTCTTTTCCCCCTCTTATGAATTTCCTACAATGAAGTGTTTGTTTTGGGGGGCTGGAGCAAAGCATTGGTGTAGAAGAACAGAGTTTAGAGCCAAGAAGCAGGACTGGCTGGGGTTTCATCTCTGTTAAACTCTCGTGTTGCAGAGGAGGTTAATTTCAGCTGGGCTGTAAATGCCAGGCCAGAGAGAACAGCTACCACAAAAATAGAGAAAAATTCATTCTCTCTGTGCTTTTGAGGTTAGAAGGATTGATTTTGGGGGTCAGGGAAAGCTGCTCAGCCCCCAGGCCAGTCCAGCACAAGCCAGTACTGCAGTATGTAGAAATAGAGGCTGCTC
>VZRH01001687.1:491359-535281 GCA_013397555.1 Urocynchramus pylzowi | reverse complement strand
GGGGGGGGGGGCAGGATTGAAACTCCCTGGGGCTCCAGCAGATGGGAACATTTTTTTTTCCCTTTTAAATTTTTTTAAAAATGGTTTTATTTCAGTGGAGGGTTTAGCTTCTGCAGTATTTCATTAGAGGTAAAAGCAGTAATGAAAATGAAAGCATTTTCACTGAGTGAGATGACTGATACCTTTTTCTGAGTGAAATAGCAGAAAAAAAACCCCTATAACAAGTGGGTCAAATTTTCTAAACTTCTCCAAGCTAAGATGTGGTTTGTATGGTGTTGCTGGGGGGTCCATCTGCTTTTGCAGGTGCAGATTTACAGCTGCAACTCAGCTGATGCAATATCACAGCTGAGGCTCCTGACATCTCATGGGGTAACCCCAAGGTCCATGTCAGTGTATGATGAGCTGGGCTGTGACAAAGAAAAATGCTGCTTTTAAACACCAGACGCCAAAATGGATCTAAATGATGATTTGTGTGAATCCTGTTTGTGAATTTGTGTTTTTCCTGTCATTTTATCCCTCCCTGGCAAATAGATCTGTGCTTGGGGGGTGGTTTGGCGGGACTGTGTTTGTTGCAGGTGTCAGGTGTGAGCTTCACGTGTGATCTCCTCACACACCCCAGGTGCTAATGGGGTGTGCAGTAAATGAGGGGGCCAAGGGGGGATCTGGAAGGATGGACAGTCAGAGGCCAGGCTCCAGCTCTCCCTCTTCAGGACATTTGGTGCAAGCAGGAGCTCAGTGTGAACCATGCCTAATCCTGCACCTCCCCAAACAGATAAGGGGCAGTACAGGTGCTGCCGTGTGACCTCAGCTTCCCTAATCAGTGGTGAAGAGGATAAGGAAAGACAAGGAAAGTGTCCTTGGGAAGGCAGCACACGGAGGAGGAAAAGCCACCAAGGAAGTAAACACAGGTGTCATCAGCCCCAAACAACGACCTGCCATGGCTATAAAAATCACCAGGCTGAGACTTCGTGACCACCTTTACCTTAAAGGTGCCGGATCTGCTGGACCTCTGCAGAGACCATCTCCAAACTCCTGGGACTGCCGGAGCATTCAGCCGAGGATTGGTGAGATCTTATTATCGGGCTCCTACTCCGTCTCTCCTTTGCTTCACCCTCTCCCACATCCCTTCCCCGTTCCCTCCCGGCAGCCGGCGGCTCGCGGCAGCTGCCGGCCCGGCCGCGGCCTCCTGTTCCCGCCTTCCCCTTCCCTTGTGCCCAGGCTCGCTGTCCCCTGGGGGCCTTTTCGGAAGGGTGGGTTGCGGGGTTGCGGGGTTGTGGTGTTGCGGGGTTGTGGTGTTGCGGGTTTGTGGTGTTGCGGGGTTGTGGTGTTGAGGGGTTGCGGCCTTGCTCTGTGGAGCGGTTGAAGGGGTTGTCAGTGCTGGTGTGTTATGGTAGTTTTGCCCTGAGACGGCGCCGTCTCAGATATTGTCCCCCTCAGTATGATGAGTGACATTGTCAGCAGTTGGAAGCTGGAGCAGTTTGTGCTCCAGAAGTGCCTGCCCCCGATTTGGTCAGCAGGGTCTTTCCAGGGCCCAGATGCGTACCAGCAGCTGTGCCAGCAGTGGGAGAGCTGGTCCGAGGAGAACAAAAAGCCCAAACCCACTAACAAGTGTAAGAAGCGAGCAGCTTTGCAGGGTTTGCTGATGGTAGGCAGGGAGTTGTCCAAATTGCTGAAGGAGGCTCTTGAGAATGTGCAGACCTTGGAGCAGGCCAAAGACGAGCTCAAAATCCAGGTGGACAACCTGCGGGCAGAGGTGCAGGGTTTGTGTGGGGACTCTCTGCGGAGCGCGGTGGAGATTACCAGGCTGGAAAGCAAACTGGGCTATGAGAAGCTGAAAACGGAGGAGCTGAAAAAGGAGGTTGGCAAGTGGATTGGGGAGACCCACGATGCGCAGAGCGCGGTGCGGGCGGTCCTGCAGGACGTCCAGAGGGACCGGGGCACTGGCCCCGATCACAAGGTGTGCCATGCCAAGATCCAGGAGCTGGAGGCAGAGCTGGGGGTGTCAAGGGGCATTGTGGCTGCCATTAAAGGCAAGAGGACCCCGATGGGGAATGGTGAGGGGGAGGACTCCCTGGACCTGCACCCACCCCACTATGATTATGAGGATGATGTGTGGGGTGCTAACAGCCCCACCAGGCCGTCCCCCTATGCTCCTCTGCGGGAGGAGGTGTGCCAGCTGCAAGTAGGGGAGGTAGAGGCTTCCAAAGATAAAAAGGTCCCCCACGATGAGCCAGTCAGCCATGTCCCACTCCAGCCCATAGACACCAACAGGGCTGTGCTCTGGTTTACCCCTGAGCAGCTTAAGACAGTGGGGAAGATGCTGGGGCCACTGACAAAGGAGACAGCAATTAACTGGCTGTCCAGGGTCCAGCGTCTGCCCAAGTGCCAGAGTGGCAGCTTTGTGAGTGACCTGATAGACATTGTGAGAAAGTGCATGAAACCAGATGATTTTGCATCACTACCAGGGGATGTGCAGATGGGCAATGTCCAGGATATTGGGGATGTCCAGCTGGCTGTGCTGAAGGTGTTCTTCCCAGAGGTCAACCCCTTAGTGCTCTTCCACCAGGAGAAGCAAAACCCCGAGGAGAGGCCCGATGCCTATGTTAACCGTAAAAAGATGCTCTATCAGATGGCTGGGCTGCCTGGCTCAAAGGACTCCCCCCCTGATTTTGACAGGTCTGAATTCAAGGAGCCGCTGGTGGTGGGGCTGACACCCCCACTACGGGTGATTGCTGGTGGGGATGCAGCCAAAAAGCCTCTGTCGGAGCTGGAGCAGATCCTGAACCAGAATTTTGAGTTGCAAAAGCAGGCATTCCCAGGGTACATGTTGGGGGGGAAGAAAGGGAAAACCTTGGGCATGTCTTTCCAAAATGCAGGGATGAGAAAAATGCAAGGAGACAATCGAAAAGATCCTGATAACAAGGGGGGGTTGGGGAAGGAGAACCAGCAAGGGCTGAGGTTTCAGAAGTCTAACCCTTGGCGGGCTGAGCTGAGGAAGCGCTTGATAAAATATGAGAAACAGGAGGACATTGATGGCTTGCCGGATGCGGAGCTCTTCCAAAAACTGGCCCTGCACGAGGCCAAAAAAACCAGCAGCTCCCACCTGATTGACCCGGGGGCTAAGGCTCAGCAATAGGGCTGCCAGGCACCCACATCGCCCCTTTTTGTGGCACCGATTAAGACCGATTTGTGGGGGCGCCTGATAGTTGATACAACTATTGGAGGAGGGGTGCTTGGACAAGTGATGTTAATTGATACTGGTGCCTCTTATTCAATTCTGAATATGGCCCCCGGCAGAGCCGGGATCTTCCAAACCTCTGAAA
Organism: Urocynchramus pylzowi; assembly: GCA_013397555.1. NCBI lineage: Eukaryota > Metazoa > Chordata > Aves > Passeriformes > Fringillidae > Urocynchramus > Urocynchramus pylzowi. Next base: position 531,958 of record VZRH01001687.1, on the reverse strand, counting down.
TTATTGAACTGACAGGGCCGAACGGCCAGAAATCCTCAGTGCCGTTCACTCGGCCCATACCCTTTGAAATTGGGGCTGCCAAAGGGTCTGAAAAATTTGGGAAAATAGAAATGAAAGGAAAGCCAGGAATTTTAACTATCTCTGCACTTACAAAGATGGGGGTGGTGGTGGACCTGGCAAACCAAGCATTGCTACACTGCCCACAAATTGATTTGCCTGTCATCCCGGCAAGCCACAGGGTGATGTCAGTGAAAGCCCCTGAGATCCTGGTCCATCCTGAGTGGGAGCCCCGAGTGAAACGGGTCACAGAGCAGTTCCCCCAGATCTGGGCAAGGAGCAAGCTGGACTGTGGGCAGATTGATGTTGCTGTGTCAATCAAAGGGCCGGATCCACCTCCTCAGCCTCAGCCCTGGTACCCAGCTGAGGCTGAGGACAGCTTGTGGCACACAGTCAAAACCTTGCTGGACCAGGGCGTGCTGGTGGAGCAGCAGAGCACCACCAACGCCCCAGTGTGGCCCCTGAGGAAAGCTGATGGGAAAACGTGGAAGCTGACAGTTGATTTCAGCACCCTGAACCAAGTCACCCCCATGCAGACCTCCACGGTGGTCAGGTATCCCAACATCATGGCAGCCATCTCCCGGGGCTCCGAGTGGTTCTCGGTGCTCAGCCTGACCAGCCCATCATTTGCCATCCCCTTGCACCCCGACTCCTGGCACAAGTTTGCCTTCACAATTCGAGGGCGGCAATTTGCTTTCACCAGAGTCCCCCCGGGTTTCCACAGTGCCCCTGCCATCTGCCATGCCCGCGTGGTGAGGATGTGGGAGCAGGTCAGCCACCGGGAGAGCGTGCTGTCCTGTGCCGGTGATATCCTCATCCACACCCAGACAAAGGAGAAGAACCTGGAGGTGCTGGCAGAGGTGCTGGGGGCTATCCAGAAGACAGGCTTCAGGATCAGCCCCACAAAGGCCCAGCTGTGCTGGAAGGAGGTCTCCTTTGCGGGGGTGACCCTGAGGGAGGAAGGGCGCTCACTGGAAAAGCAGAGGGTTGAGCTAATACAGAAGATGTCAGCACCATCTGATGTCACCACCCTGAGGTCCTTCCTGTTCCTCCTGAGGTTGTGCCGTGAGTTCATTGAGGGCTATGCAGAGAAAACAGTCCCCCTTTGCCACCTCCTGAAAAAGAACACCCCTTGGGAATGGGGGCCAGAGCAGGACGAGGCAGTGAAGACCTTAAAGGAGAGTGTGGCACGAGCCCCCATGCTGGCACATCCTCAGGGGGACAGACCCTACGTTCTGCAGCTGGCCAGCACGGGGATGGGGCTGCAGGCCACCCTGGGCCAGCAGCACAGTGCCAACCTGCTCCCTGTTGCCCACGCCTCGCGTCTCCTGACGCCAGCCGAGCAACAGTTCAGCGACTACGAGAGGGAGGTTTTAACCTTAACCTGGGCCCTGCAGCACTGGGAGTACCTGGTGGGGTCGGCCCCAGTGCTGCTGAGGACCTCCTGCACCCCGGTGAGGTACCTCTTGTTGGGAAAGGGGGATGAAGGTCCCCTGTGCTGCCCCAGGATGGCCAACTGGGCGATGGCACTGACCAACAAGGAGGTCCCCGGGGACCTCTCGCCTGGTACCTACAGGGTGGTCATCAGTGCAGAGAGGGATGGGGAGGAGCTGGGCGTCTCCCTCACTGACCCCAAGCCACGGCGGGCACCCCTCTTTGAGAGCAGCCTCAGCCTGGAGGAAGCCAAGGAGAGAGGCTACGTTGTGTGGTTTGTAGATGGGTCCAACTACCACGAGGAAGGGGTGCCCTACACAGGCTATGCCGCTGTCAACAGGGGCACGGGGGAGGTGGTGAAGGGGAGGTGCCTGCCCCACTCCATCCAGGCTGCCGAGCTGGTGGCCGTGATGGCCGCCCTGGAAAACACGCCATCAGACCAGCCACTGGCCATATTTTCAGACTCAGGCTGGGTGGTGCGTGTGGCACTGGAGTGGCTGCCCCTCTGGAGGGAGAGGGACATGCAGTCTGCTGATGGCAAGCCTGTCACCTATGCCAAAAAGCTGCTGTACCTTGCAAGGCTGGCAGAGCAGAGGGCGTGCCCAGCACAGATCATTAAGGTCAAGGCCCACAAGAAGGGAACGGAGGAAGCCAAGTGGAACAAGGAGGCAGATGCCAAAGCCAAGCAAGGTGCCAAGGAAGGGCTGATGTGGAAGGCCAGCAAGATATCAGAGAGTGGCTCAGTGTTGGTGGCTCCCAGCAGGCACTGGGAGAGTGTGGATCTGGTGGGCTTGCAGGCACAGGACCCCAGGCTCTGGGAGCTAGCGCAGGGCAGGGAGTACAAAGGGTGCAAGGTGTGGAAAGACGTCTCAGGGCTGATCCTGGCACGGAGGGAGGGGGCAGATTTCCCGGTCTGGGTGGTGCCTGAGCTGGTCCGGACAGAGCTGGTGGCCCTGGCCCATGAGCAGGGGCATCTGGGGACAGACAAGACCATGGTGAGGCTGCAGGGTGCTGGGTGGTGGCCCGAAATGAGAGAGGATGTGGAGAGGTATGTCAGCAACTGCCTGACATGTGCAGCCAACAATCCCGATGCCAAAACAGCCAAAGCCATCCTGGGCCACCAAAGGGTTTCTGGGCCATGGAGCAAGTTGCAGATGGAGTTTATTGGCCCTCTGTCCCAAACAGCCCAAGGCAATAAGTACTGCCTAGTGGTCAGTGATATCTTCACCAAATGGGTGGAAGCATTCCCAACTCGAAACAACTCAGCCAGTGCAACTGCAAAGATCCTGGTAGAGCACATCTTCTCACAGTGGGGCATCCCAAAGGAGATCCACTCGGATCATGGCCAACGCTTCATCGGGGAAGTCACAAAAGGGGTGTGCCAGGCTCTGGGAATCAAGCAAAAGCTCCACATCACAGGGCATTTCCAAAAGCCAATCTCAGCAGAGGGGCCCAACCAACCACTGAAGACAGCACTGAGGAAGCTTGTGAGCCAGCAAAGGAAAGACTGGGATCATAAGCTCCCACTGACCTTGCTGGCTCTGAGGGGGTCTCTGGCATCTCAAACACTCTCTCCCACAAAATTTCCTCCTGCAAGAGACCCGAAGTTTCTGGAACACTGGTGGCAAGGAGGGGAGCCCCCGGATGAAATGCAGCCCCGCGTGCTGATGGACAGGTGGGTCCAGGACATGCTGAGGACGGTGTCAGCCACCTACCACCAACTAGCCTCAGTGCAGGAGGCCAGCATCCCTAAGATGGATAAGCAGTTGGGAGTGCTGCTGCGCCCCGTGGAGTGGAACACAGGGGACCTGGTACTATACCGAGGGGTTAGGGAGAAGAACCAGGTGCTGGAACCCCAGTGGATGGGGCCTGTTAGGGTTGTGAACAAGGCCAGCCCCTCTGTGTACCAGGTAGAAATCAGAAAGGGGGCAAAAAGGCAGGAGAAATGGTTCCATTCTTCACAATTAAAAGCATGGAAGGGAAACTAACGGGGCTGGAGAGCCCGCCTTGCTTATGTTTTGCAGATAAAGGAAAATGGAAGGCGATTGTGACCAGCGGGAAGGGCGAACTTCGTGGCATCACCAGCCCTGTTTGTGCTGCGGGGAAAATGCTTTCAAATTTGTGATTGCAGGATTTACTTTGCTTTCTGGTATGTGCATAGTGCTGAGCACCTGGTGTGTCCAACCAACCCATCAGCATCTTGGTAAAAATGTCATTCATTCTCACTTAGAAAGGCACCTTGACACACAGGCCACAGCCCAGCACAGGTTTAGGAGGCACACAAAAATTGGGACTGATTGGCCCTGGTCCCAAGCTTACATAAAACACACGGGAATCATGGGAGTAAATTCTAACAAAGGCTTAAATTTGTCAACAGTGGTTATGCATGGGGCAGAGGTGTACTTGGAAAATGAGTGGGGCTGGGATAGCACAAACAGACTTCCACAGCTGCTGGGAAAGGTGGGACAGCAAATAAAGGTGGGGTGCAGGGTAATTAACGGATCCACTTACCAGCAAGTAACTCAAATCTCTGTCACTGAAATAAAAACCAAGAGGAATCAGAACAAAATCTGTGCTGTGGAGAGTTTGGACTGCTGGTACAATTTTACTTTGGTCCAGCCAGTCTTTGTGGTTTGCCTTTGGGCACACAATAGCGTGGGGCTGTCCTTTAAATTTAAGATCAGCACCACAGCACCCTCCTTTGCTGCCATTAAGATCTCAAAGTGCCATTTTTTGGCCTGGCATGCACCCCATTATGCTGAAATTGGCAACCAGGTAAAACTGGAAATTAAATACTCCCAAGAAAATGTAGCTGACCCAATGCAAATTAATGGCACCACCGTGACTGTCACAGCCCCTAACAGCAACAAGTGGATTGTTCCACTGACCTGCCTCTGTGAGACCAAAACACTTGATAGATCTGAGTTGGATGAGGAGGCTTCATGGTATAATCAGGATTATGGACGCTGCCCACACCTGATCATAACCCTCCAGGTGTGGTGTCAAGGAAACCTGAGCGTAGAAATGTCCCCCAAACTTGGAGGAAAGTGGTGGATAGAAGGCCCCGAAGGATTTAAAAAAGAATTTGCCATCATTGCTGTCCTGCCCCCTTTTGTTTCCAAAATAGGTCCTTATGTAGTAAAGAAAAATCACATCCAGGAGCTGTTGACAGGGCCTGTCCGGTCACTAAAGAAGGTGGTGCTGTCTCTCTCCACTGTTAATATTTCCTCTGTCAGACCACACTGTGCCCCCTTCCTGTTCACTCTGCACACTGGCTGGCTGGCATGGCTCCACAGCCGCTCCCTCCAGGCCACCCGGGCCAGGAGGGACCTGCTGGCCACAGCGCTGGGAGGAGGAGCTGCTGGCCTGGGAGTCCTCAACAGCATGGATGCTGAAGTCTTGGCAAACAAGCTGGAGACTGTCACCTCGGGCGTGCAGGGCCTCCTCAAGCCCCTGAACTCATCCCTGTCCAGCCTTGGGATGGGGCAGTGGCTTGTGTCAGAGGTGCTGCCCACCTGGGAACAAATAAGTGAGAAAGACCATCAGGTGCTGTTGCGAGCCCTGGGCATGGAGCAAAGTAACGTCTCTCTTGCTCTCAGCTGCATCCAGGCCCAGACGTGGGTGCAGAGTGTTGTTGCAGGTATCCTGAGAGACGGTGACAACGGCGTCCTGCCCACTGAGATCCGAAAGATCGTGTGGGACGCGGCCACCGAGAAGGAGCGGCAGCTCCAAGCCTGGTGGAGGCTGGTCAACTTCACCCACGACCAGGCCCTCAACGCAGTCATTGCCCACGTCCTCACTGTGGCGGAGGCTCGCATTGAGAAGGTCTACCCCATCGTGGCCCTGGGGGTGAACACAAACGGGTCTGTGGTCTACCCCCTGGACCACCGCATGTGGGCCAGGGTGGCTGACGGGAGGTGGGAGACGGTAGATTTGGAAGCCTGCATTTTTGAGAGGGGGCTGGGGTTCATATGCGAAGATGATGCCCTTAAGGCGAGTGATGTGTGCTTTGACACCAAGGAGGGGGTGTGCCACTTTGAGATCAACCCCCAGAGCAGTAACAGAACCGTGATAGTGTACGTAGGGAAAGGCTGCGTGTGCTTCAGAACGACGTGTAAATACGTGCAGATTAATGAAGTTTATAACCAGACCGTGTTTAGCGACTCGAATATGTGTGCTTGCAATGTAGCTACTATTAGAGGCTGTGATTTTGTGTATAAACCACCTGTGTTTACTAGCCAGTTGCTAATCAGAAACTATACCTTGTATCGTAGTATAACCCCCACCCCCATCGGTATGGATTTATTGCTTGTAAAAGAAATGTTAGAGCACGCAGATTTGCAGCAGCTGCTAGAAAACGCCAAGGCCGAAGCTAAAAAGATCCTAATAACAGTTCACCACGATGGTAAAGTTATAAAACAGGTAATGGAACGAATTAAGAGGGCGGGAGAACACCACTGGTGGGAAGTATTTTTCGGCTGGTCCCCCACGGCCACTGGCATTTTCAACATGCTGCTGCACCCCATCGTAGTTATCCTGCTCATGCAGATCTGTGTGTGCTTTGCCATGGTAGCCACTTGTTACCGGATGAGGCAGGTGAAGCTCTGCTTTGATAACCAGGTGAAAGAAGCAGGGCTGGCCAAGAGCCTCCTGAAATAGTCAAGGGCAAGACTGGGTTGGCCTCTGTGTTTGCCACCAAGAAGATCTTTTGGCTCCGCTGTTGGCTGCAACCCAGTAGGCGTTGAGCGGTGGGGACACACGCCATGCCAGACCTTGATGAGAGGGGTGGCCTTCTCTGTTACCAGAGGGCCATCCAGGAGGGGAGGACAGGCCAAGCAGCCTGCAGATGGCACGAGTCACAGAATGGCTGAGGTTGGAAGGGACCTCTTGAGAGGTTTCGTTTAGTCTGAACCCACCTGCTCAAGCAGGGTCATCCTGAGCAGATTGCCCAGGACTGTGTTCAGCTGGGCTTTGACCACCTCCATGGATGGGGACTCCACAACTTCTCTGGGCAAACCTGTTTCATTGTTTGATCACCCTCATAGTAAAGAAGCAAAAGTTAGCATAAGTAGCTTGTTTTTGAACTTCCCATCCCCCAATACTAATGTTAAGAAGCTGCTCTTGTGTGATTTAAGAGTCCTTAAACCAGGGAGATGGGGGTAAGGAAAGCCAAGGACACTGTCTTTGGAAGGAAAGAGAAGGAAATGTAACACCTGAGCTTGGAAAAGCACCCATGGAAGACAGCTGGGGTGTGAACAGCCTGAAAGACTTGGAAAGATGGTAAAAGATGAGCAGAATAGAAGACCCTGTAATCACCATGGACTTTAAGGAGCTGAATCCACATGGACCTTTGCAGCACCACCTCCAGGTTCCCAAGACTCCCAGCATGCCTGGCCAGCAGATTGGTGAGATCTTGTTTTTGGAGCCTGGACATCACTGCTTTGCTTTGCTTTTCTTAGTTGTGCATGTACTCAATAAATCTGTCTGTTAGAGAATGGGCTGTCTGTTCAATCACTGCCTCTCACTCACTACCCAGGCTTGTACCTTTGGCTACCCTGGGAAAGAGAAATCCTGGTTAAAAGGAAAAAAAATATGGGTTTTTTTTTTTCTCTTTTATAAGCCCAGATCTCTCACTTGCTTTTTTTTCCCCTGCAGAATATTCACTCAAACACAAAGATTTCTGCCTCAGGCTGCAGGATGGGGCTCTGAGATGATGCACAAACTCACTTCCCTCTCTGACTCTGCCCCTCCTCACCTGCATCTCTCCCCTGCCTCTGAGTACAGAAAGAGCCTCAAAATACACATACAGGGTCTCAAACAATTTTAAAACGTGGGCAATATCAACAATTAGATTAACCACCTCATTTCCAGGCCATGTTCAATTTCATCTCAGAGGTGCTGCACTCTCTGAGAATGGGACAGGGGGTAGGGGGTTACACAGACAAAAAACCCTTTGCAATTTTAGGTTGAAATAAATAGATAAAGTCCTTTAACCCACCAGAAACCAAGTGAAAACTGAGAAATTAATTTAAACCCCACTTTTCACAATCACCAGGCTGAGAAGTGCAAAGAAATACCATGTTGCTGCAGCAAAGGTGTTTTAAAGAAATGCAAAACTTTCATAAAGACACTTCCCTTTAAAAATATACATTATAACTGAGCTCATGAAAATATAAATAAATCATGGTCTAAATCCACAGAAATCCTTTTTTTTCCCCTCAAAGAACCACAAGTACACCCCTTTCACCCTGGGATGGGAGGTTGAACTCTCCCTTCACCCCTCCCACCTGGCTGGGAAAGGGCCATTATCCAGTCCCCTCTATGCTTTGCTGCTCCCTTTGGTTTCCCCATCACAAAGCTTCACAGAAAACACACGGTTATTTTGGTTAAAGCACCCTTCTTACTTGCTAACACCTCACAACTAATTTCCCAGTGAATAATTCCCCTTTTACACAAAGCCTTCACCCCTTACACCACAGAAAATTCCCATTACCCACTCTTCAATCCCACACATGCACCATGAGTGTGGCCCAGCAGGGATTAGCCCTGGGGAGGGGTTCCTACACCTACACACAGCTTTTGGCTGAGCACAGACCCCTGCACTTCATCCTCTGCAGCTGCACCGAGCTGCTCCCTCTGCACAGCCAGCTCATGTGTGCAGGTGGGCTGGCAAAGTTTAGGAAAAGATGAAGTTTCCCCCCCTGCACTGCCATTTGTTGATCTCCACAAAGCAAGGAGGGCTGTTTTCACTCTAGCAGCATGACTGCTGTGGCTGTGGCACACGTGGAGTTGCAGCCTGCAGCAGGACTTGAGGATTTGTCTGCTTTTCCAGCAGTTTCAGTAGATGCCCAGAAAAGATTCTACCCAAACCTGCCTGCTCTTCTGAGTCAGATGGGTGACACAACTGGATTTATTCCCTGGGCTTTTTGTCCCTGTCCTCTCTGCTTGGGGGCACAGTGGACTCTGTGCAGCACATGTGAGCTGTGGCCTGTGGAAGCCCCCATCCATCCACTATGCTGGGCTTCCCTCAGCTCCAGCTAGGCAGCTCAAAGAGGTGGTTTTCAGCTCTAGCCCAGCCTGGCTGCCTCTGTGTCAGGCTGTGAGTGGGTCACTAGCCCCGCTGACCTGGCCCCATGGCAATAATTCAGATTAAATTCTGAAAATTAGGGGTTAAGGTGCTACTGAGAAGCAGTTTTGACTCAGTCTGAACAAAATTATATAAAAAGAAGCTTTGGTGGAACCTCAGGCCTGCTGGGATCCTCTTAAGAGTCTAAAAAAATTGCCCATAAGGAACAGAAATGTACCAAACACATAATTTAAGAGAAGGTAAGTGCTGATCTCTGGATATACCCCAGGAGACTGCAGAGAAATGTCTCTGTTATTTCTCTTGTGTACCTGGTGTGATGGACATTTCCTGCTGCAGCAGAGGATCCTGGTGGCTTTGGAAGGTGGCCTGCAGTCACACAGAGGTGCCACAGCAGGTCCTCACTCCATTTGGGCAGACATGGAGTCTCCATCTCCTCCAAAGCACAGGTGTGGAGATACCTGATCATGGCTGCATGGGGCCATCTCCAGAGCCAGCCCTGGAGCAAGGACGTGACAGCTACCCTGAACCTAAACATCCCCCATGGGCTCAAATCAAATGCAGGAGGAATTTGCACCTGGGTCTTTCCCTGGCTAGGCTTGTACCTGAGCATGTTGCTCAGAAAAAGCTCAGACTCTGATTTCCCATCCCCAAACACATTACAGCACTGTATTTTCACAAAAATGTTCAACAAAACNATTCTGCCTGTGAAGCCCCAAAGACCATCAAGGTTCACTTCATACCTCTTTGGGCAGGGCCAGCTGGGCAGATTTCTCTGTCAGAGCTGCCTCCCAATCCCACCACCAGCATTTTAACCACAGTCACCCTCTGCTGTTAACTTTGCTTTTCAGACTTGAGGCTTGGCCATGGTTCTTTTTCCAGTCTTTCCTTCTCTCTCTTCCCTCCTTCCCACCTCCAACTTTCACCCCTTCCTGCACCAGCTGCTTTCCACCTTCCTTAACACCACTTTTCTTGTTTCTCAAGTGTGACTGTCACTCCAGGTCATCCTTTAGGAGTGAGAAAGCCCCAGGGACAGTGATGAAAGGGCAGTGATATAACCTGGCTGCTATATCACTGAGTTTGTTATGTATGGGCATGATGGAAGAAATGAGCTTTAGGCAGAGGAAAAAGGAAGAGCATCAGGACTGAGAGGCACAATAAGGAGAATTGGTTTGAGAGCCAAAATTCTGGGTAGCTTATCTGGGATGTGGGACAGATTATGGTTTGTGTTGATTTTTTTCTCTTTCATAGAGTCTCAGAGAAATTCTGTGATGTGCCAGCACGCAGCATGAAGGGAGATGCTTGATTTATTCCTCACAACAGCCTCAGGAAGTGATCAAAACCTTCTCAGCCTGGCTGAGAAGGGCCAGGAATAACTCAGCAGGGAGTTAGTTTGCTCTTAGGAGTGGTGAAATGACTGAAGATGTTTCCTGCAGAGGAAATTCTTGTGGGTTCACTCATCTTAAAAATAAAACACAACTGAAATAAATTCCAAATTTGAGAGATACCTATTACTAATGTGACTGTTGAATTTGGCAAGGCTTACAAAAGACTGTAATTAAGAATTAGGCCTTCTACAGCGTGGGACAATCAAAGTGTCCTTGTTCCTCTAGCTGCTCTCAGCATCCTCATCAGTGGATAGGAGTCACAGGTCTCTGGAAAGAGATTAGAAAGTCATGAAGTCACTTGAAATAGTTCAGGCTAGAAGATACAGGGGGGAAATATCTGCCTTAAAACCCCTAAAGTTATCCTTGCTCTCCATGAGCAAATGTTGTTGTAAGATACAAAGATGCCTGCTTGCCTAAGCAAACGGCATCAGAAAGTCTATTAAAAATTGCTAAAAAAAGAGAAAGAAACAAAGGTTTATTTCTTTTAACAGCACGCCCACCAATGAACAAGAAAGCACCACCACAAGAGCAGTGGTATGTGTGTCCTCACTTCCTTCACATTTATCAGGAACCTCATCAGTAATCTTAACCCAGTGAGCTGCTAGAGCAGTAAAATCACACTGGGGGGTGAGAGAGATGGTGCTGGGGAGCAGATAATGGTGAGGCAGAGCTTGGGGGGGCTGCTCAGCCTCCTTTCCTCCACCAGCTGCTGCTTCTCACTGCTTGGAGCAGAGTGGAGAGATGAAAGGCAGGCTGTGCTTGCAGAGCAGGGCAGGCAGGGCTGGCTCTGCTGGGGCTGGTGACACAACACCTCCACCACAGACACAGCGCTGGGGTCACACCCAAATGTGTGTGGTCAGATTTCTGCACTTACTGAGCTCAGAAAAAAACCAAAGAAGAGATTAAAAAGAGCTGCAAACAAGCCTGAAGGCAGGCAGCAAACAGCTGGCATCACCTTCTCCATCTGATTTGAGAGGGAATTTTCTGAAAGCAGAGCCACTTCCATAAAAATCCCCTCATTTTAAGTTGTAAGGAAATGAGTCCATCTCCTTCTTTAGGCTGTGATAGCCTCAGAGAGTGACATGGAATAACTGAGCAGGCAAGAGACATGCATCTCAGGAGTTTTCAAAAAGTACCACAGAACTGTAAGTGCTTGAACAGACTCAAATGCCAGCAATGCCAGTTGCTGGCCATTCACAGATGGCCCCAAAATGCAAACTTTATTTAAATCTGATGGGATCTGATGCTGCTTTGCAGGATACACCTCTACTATCAGGGTGCTGATTTCACATCAGCTTCCCAGTTGTCCTTCTCCATGCTGAGCATGACAGCATGGAGCAGGGATGGAGCTCACGTGTGAAGAAGCTGCTGGTGCACACTCAAATTTGAACATTACACAAATACAGGTGGAAAAGGTGCCTTCCCAAGGGGCTCTGAGCTCTCTGCATCATGAGCACCACTGACATGAGCTGTGGGGCCCAGGGACCTCTGTGCATGCACAGATGTTGCTCCTGAAGATGAGCCCAGGTGCTGCCTGAGAGAAACCCATAAAAGCTGAGCCCACGGTGCCCTGACCTGGACTTGCATGAAACTGCAGCACCAAAACTTCTATTGGCCTCTAAGAAGTGGGCAAAAGAGCCAAATCTTGCAAGCTGCTGAGAGGTCTTTTGTTTCAGTGGTGACACACCACTTTGCCCAGACTGAGTGACTCATTTGTCCAGGCAGAAATGCAGTTTCCTGGTGTTGCAGCAACATGGGGAGTGCAAAGCAAGAGAGGGAGCATTAGTGGGGTGAAGCTGAGCAAGACAGAGTGATTTGTTGTATTTTTTTTAAGCACAGCAGCTGGCTATGGCCCCAGCATAAGAAGGATGTGGATCTGCTGAAGCGAGTCCAGAGGAGGCCATGAAGATGGCCAGGGGGCTGGAGCACCTCTGCTGTGGAGATAGGATGAGAGACCTGGGGATGTTCAGCTTGTAGAAGGCTCCAGGGAGACCTTCTAGCATCTTCCATCACCTAAAGAAGCTACACATATAGACTGATACAATACAGATTCAAAAGAAACATTGTGAGGCAAAAAGCTTACCTAAATGCAAGAGCTATCACAGCCAATGTGTTTCTCACACATCATGATATTATTGATAACTGTGGTTCAGTTTTTGGAGCTTGAATTTGTAATGCAGATAGTTTGGAAATATCTAACACTTAGCTTCTGGGAAAACAGCTTCATTTTAACTGTTTGTTAGGTTAGTGCTCGGAACACTGCTGGGAACTGTTTCATCCTTAATTCTAAGGAATCCTACTTCACTTTAAAGGTGTCTTTTAAATCTCCCCTCTCCCACACAAACAGTTTTTCAGTTTTCTCCGCAGTTGTCACAGAGAAAAAACCCACAATGTACTACTTCTTTCACCATCCCCCCACTGAGAATGTAGTTTTCTTTCAAACTTTCATATCTCAAGTACAGGAGCAGCAAGGACCTGAGCCTGCCAATGCAGGAAGAAAAGGTCTGTGGCCTGAGGATCTGTGGTTTTTCAGGTGCTGTTAAGTATCAATTCTGCAATGAAGCCCCAATGTGTGACAAGTGGCACCAGCACATTGTGCAAGGTGGGCTCCCACAGGTGTTCAGGACTTGTGGATACGTCAGTCACCTGTGGAAACTTTGATTTAAGTATTATGCCCACCCTCAGTGTTCCACCCTGGAGCAGGACAGCACACTCCTAAGAGCAAATCTGGATAGGCATTCTTCTGCAGCCTCTGAAATCAAAGCAGGATTTTCCTAAATTCAATAGGAATCAATGCCTAAACTTTTATTTTGCCAGGAAAACAAACAAACAAACAAACAAACACCCCAAAAAACCAAACCCTAAAAACAAAAATCCCCAACCTGGTTGAAATAGCACTTCATTGCTTTCAACTATACATTGAGCTCTGAAAGGGACATGAAGAGCCCTTGGTGCTCCTTTTCCAAAGCTATCCCACAGATTTATGGCACTGCACTTATTTATAGTTTCCTATTCATTGGGGGGTTTTGTGACCATTTTTGTGACACCTGTTTTAGGGTACACTCAAGAACTGTTACAGCTGGCCATGGTTAAAAAGATACCATGCTTGGCTGCTCAACACCTTGCTCTGAAAACAGAAGCAGGATGGGAAACAGGTACAGCTGGAGAGACACCAGCAGATCTGGCAGGGCTCTGACCTCCTCCACCACTCCACCACTGCATGTCCAGAAGAACCAGCAGCTACAACATGTTATGGTTTAAAAAGCTGCAAGTGTTTTACTCTGTGATCTGGTTCCACAGGTAAATGGCACATTGAAAATGCAGCACAAGGTGTTGCATTTGGGTAATTTGTAGTGATTTTGGTTGAATGCCTCTCAACCTTTAAGGAAACATGCTTGGAAAAGTTAAAAGGTTAGATGTGACAAGGATGTGGCTCACAAGCCAACAGTGGGGTTAGCCTGGCAGGTGTTGGTGCTCCCTGTGTGCCTCTTTGAAGCCACAGCCTGAGTTCAGGGCACACAAGGTGATTCAGTGGTTCTCCCTTTCTTTGGTGAGAACCTTCCACTGTGGAAACAACTTTTTGCTCACTTCACTCTGAGATGCTCTGATTTAGTTGTGGACTTTTTCAGGCAGACTGTGAACCAGGATCTTGCCACAAATTACTCACATACTGCAGCCAGTCATGAAACCAAGGTATAAAAATTCATAAAGGGGAAAACAAACTATAAAATAGTGACAGTGTTTTGCACATTCATGGCACTCTTCACAGGGCAATGAATGTGACAGCTGTGTTCAGAGATGAGTATCTGGGCTCCACTGTGTTCACTGAACAAGCAATTCCACTGCTTGAAGGCATTTCCTGCTCCCTCAGAATGGTTTTACCTCCCTGTGATGCTGGCTGCCCTGCATGGAGAGTTCCAGCAGATCTGTTTGCCTGTGAGGGAGAGCAGCAGGCACAGGGCCACAAGGATGTCCAAGGGATTGTGACCTTCAGGAGAAAGGAAGGAAAGTGGCAGCAGCAATCTGCTTCAGGGGCACAGCATGGCCAGGAGAAACCTGCCAGAATCCCTTTTTGCACCATTTGTAGCTGAAACAAGAGGCCTTGGAAGAGCTACTTAATCCAGGTGATCTGGTGAACCAGGAACAGAGCCAAAATTGAAATGCAAGTCTTCCACTGAAGCTCAGTTTTAAACAGCAGCTTTAACCTTGGTTTTGTGCTCTACATGTACACAGATTTACCTTGTCCTTTATGTTTAGAGCAGTTCTTTCACAAAGCCAAGCAGCACACAGGTTTTCCAGATAAGGAACAGATCTAATTTAGTGCTGCTGGGCCTGCAGAGAGGAATGCTTGTACCTGCCCTGGACACTGTGGTCTCCAAGGGGTCTCCAGGAAGATCTGAAAGATTTTCTGCTTGGATGTGACAAAGATCTGTGGCTCCATTTGTTTCTCAAATCAGAATTGTAATGCTTTGGTGGCTTAAATGGGAGGAACAGATGAGCAGAATTAGGTTTCATTACTGACATTTGTCTCTAAGAAGTGGAAAAAGATGTATTTAAGTAAAGAGTAAAAAGCATCATCAGTCTCTGTGCTTAGTACTTTAAATGTAAAGAACTACTGGCACAAATGTGAAAGGCCAGGAACAAAGAGATCAGGAAACACATGAACAGTAAACATTATTTATGACCTTAGAAAATTGGTTATTGCTTACCTAAATTAAAGCTGTAAATCACTTCTGCTAGATGAGAATCTGCTATCTCTCATTTGCAGCATTTACATCATAGATGCATCATTTTTAAATGGAAATGTGACAAGAACACTTCATTTGGGATCTTATCTTTCATGTTTTACACCAAGAACCTTAGTTTAGAGCACAGCTTCTGCAACCACTGTCCAGTGGGTGGGTGAGCAGAGTTCTCATTTGGGAATGATCACTAAACAAATGAAAACCATTCCTTCATGCCTTTTCCATATTTTCAGAGATGTTAATCTCCTCCTCCTGACTTACAAAACTGCAACTCTTTTTTCAAAAGTGAGTCAATTGGCACTTATTCCCCTTCAATTAGTCTGTTCACAGCGCACAAGTGGAGTACTACATCATGGCCTTTCCACCTCCTGGGAAGTTTTCTAAGTTTTTTTAGGCTGACTTCCTGAGAAAAGGAGGTTTATGTGACCACATGGAGCAAGGTCCTAGTAAGAAATGTCACTGGCCAAATTTGCACAGCCCTCTGTGACAGAGTGGCAGAAATCCAGAGGAAAGATCAGAAATGAGTGAGAAAAGAGATACACTGAAGAAAGCAGAGGCATTATCAGTCTCAAAGACTAGAAGAGTTTAGGAAAGGGGACTGAAACAAGAACCCCATGTACACTTTGAACTTAAAACTGAATCCTCATGGACCTTGGGCTGAGGTTCCTGGGACTTCTGACCAATGAATTGTTACTGGCACCTACGAGTCCCTGCTCAGCTTAGCTTAGTTCAGTTTGTCTGTTAGAGGATGGACTAAACTACTTGACAGCTCAGGTTCTGACTATCCAGATTATTTAATTTAGCAGTAGCAGGAAAATCTACAGCCAAGATTGCAATCAACTACAAAATACAAATTCAAAAAGAAACCAGAAAGAAAAAGCAGACTACATTATTTTTCAGGGCTTTTCAACCTTCCTCTTGTACTCACAAAACTAAAACTAAGAGAAATCAGACAGAATTCAAGGTTTTGAGGGCCCTGGTCTCTACTCTACCCCACAGCACAATAACCCACAACAGAAAGCTTCAGTTGGGCAGATTTACTGAGCACAGCAGCTCAGCACAGGTGGCTCTTCAAACAGAGCCGCCCTGGGGAAAGCACAGTTGGAGTGGTGCACACCAACAGGGTGATGGCTTTCAGGTCCCACATCAAGGCTTACAGAAGCTTTCCTGTGACCTGAAGACAATGAGAGAGACACTAAACAGCCTCTCATGAAATTGCTTTTAATGATCGGTTTTAAAGGATTTTTTGAAATGATCAGTTTTCAGAACCTCACTGCATTTGCTCAGTCCAGCAGCTTTCAGTACAATGTCACACAGGCTGCAGGGGCTCTGCACAAGCCCTGCTCTGAACTCTGCAGGCAGACTGTGCAATTCCCCTTTCTCTTGCCTTTCCCTGCCTCCCCCAGCCCTATAGAAGCTGATGTTTCCAATCTCTGTGGCTTATTGAAGGTCTCGGTCATGAGTCATGGGAGCAGCACAAGAGCTTGGACACATTATGGAATTACAAAATCACAGAATAGTTTGGGTTGGAAGGGACATTTATAGATCTTCTAGTCCCACCTCCTTTCCCAGATGAGGTTGCTCAAAGCCCAAATCCAACCTGGCCTTGAGCACTTCCAGGCATGGGGCATCCATGGCTTCTTTGGGCAGCCTGTGCCAGGACTCACCATCCTCACAGGGAACAATTTCTTCCTGATATCCTATCTAAACTTGCCTTCTTGTTTAAAGCCATTCCCCCTTGTCCTGTCACTCCAGGTCCTTGCCCAAAGTCCCTCTCCAGCTCTCTTGTAGCCCCTTTAGGCACTGGAAGGTGCTGGAAGGTCTCCTGGACCATTCTCCTCTCCAGGCTGAGCACCCCCAGCTCTCTCAGCCTGTCCCCACATCAGAGGTGCTCCAGCCCTCTGTGGCCTCCTCTGGGCTTGTTCCAGCAGATCCATGTGTTTCTTCTGTTGGGAAGCACAGAGCTGGATGCAGTATTTGAGGTGGGGTCTCAGCAGAACAGAGCAGAGAGCAGAATCCCCTCCCTTGGCCTGCCCACCCTGCTGGTGAGGCAGCCCAGGACAGGTTTGACTTTCTGGGCTGCCTGTGCAAATGTCCAGGTCATGTCCATCCTCTCATCCCCCAGTATCTCCAAGTCCTCTCAGCAGGGCTGCTCTCATTCCCTAAAAATCAGGAAGATAGGAGGAAAATCTCATTTTGACATTGTGTACATTACAACATTTCCATGTTTAATGGATTCATTTTCCACTTAGAACTGGTAACCAAAAAAGCAAAGCAAACCAAAACCCCAATAGCAAATAACATCTGGAATAATTTTGTTAAACTGTAGATAGGGCTATAGCAGTTTCCTACCCTCCTGTTTTGGGGATTGTAATTCTGTTCTAAACAAATATTTTAAATCACACCAGTTCTACGTCAGTTTTTTTGGGTTTTATTATTATTGTGCCTTCACTTTATTTTTTTTAATGGCCAGTCTCAATGACCTTTGAAGTCTTTTCCAACCTTAACAATTCTATAAAATGTTTTATCAAAATGCTTAATATGTAAGCAATTTTGATATTTAGCCCAGTTGCACAGCACTCTCTAAGAAGTACATTTGAAATCACCACAAAATCCATTTTGCAGTTAACAGTCAGCAGCCCTCTCCTGGGTAAAAGGGAAGGTACAAGAGCTTCAATTAAATTAAATTAAATTAAATTAAATTAAATTAAATTAAATTAAATTCAATTCAATTCAATTCAATTCAATTCAATTCAATTCAATTCAATTCAATTCAATTCAATTCAATTCAATTCAATTCAATAAATATCGTATGCCAAATGTAAAATGAATCCTGAAAGCAACACAATTGATGCAGACTTGGCACTTTTCAGGATTAAGCCTTTGCCTTGACAGAGGGAATCTTTAAGTTCAGACCACTTCCTTCTAGACTGAGCACTGCAGATGCTGTGCCAAAATAGGTGCTGCTACCCCCAGAGAGCAAAATGAGTGGGAAAACTGCTAAGGTTGAAGGACCTTCCCTGGGGCTGTCACTGCTATGAGAAGTGTAGGACTGCATCTCAGTTTAAGTAGACAGTGCCTCTTAAAACCCTTAACCAAACAACAATAAAAAACCCAATCCAAAACCAAAACAACAAATAATCCCCAAGAACTTATTCAAGTCAGTTAAGAGCAGACAACAGGGCTCATGAAAAAGTCTGAAAGTGCGAATTACAGAGGGATAGTAACAGAAGACTCACTGACTTACCTAATCTGGTGCTGATTTCATTCCATGTGAGAATGGAGTTATGGAATGGATTTACTATGGAAGTAAGTGTGATATTACAGACAGGGCACAGGTAACAACCAGCCCCAGCTGCTGGAAAAAAGGAACCTGTAGGCTAGAGACTGCAAAAGAGGCACAAAACTCAAAGCACACCATGATCCCATCCCATGCAAGAGTCCTGACACAATGACACGAACAGCATTTATAAACAATACAGCCTGACACAATGACATGAACAGCATTTATAAACAATACAGCCTCTGCTGCAGATTTACACTGGAATTGATGAATTTTACACTAGTATGTATGAAGGGAGCTGGTAAGGTGTCCAGCTGCAGTGTAGCCATGGCTTAAACATTAACAAAGAGTATTTCTGATGTCTGAAGCGATGCAAGACAATTCCAGCAAACTGTTGTCAAGTGCTGATGAGAATAAACCATTCTGAAAAATTAATCAGTATTATAGATACTCAACCCAAAGCAAGCACCAATAGATACCAATCTAGCCAGTCCAGATTTCATTAAAATAAGATCAGTTTAAACATGATGTGAGACAGTATCACCCCAGGAGTGCGGCCCCAACAAGGAATGCCAAACTGGGTATCAAAATGCTGCTGATTGGCATGGAGTGCCATTAGTTTCCAATATAGGAATTAATTTTCCAATAAAAACTTGAATTTTATGACATACAATGGGCCTGGTGGCTCATCTTTCAGAGATTCTGTATGCTGTGGTGTCAGTCATCGAAAAAATTTCAATATTCTACTGTTACTGATTCATGCAGCTTAACCCCTTCAAGCAGAGGAGTGAAAGATGGACACAATAGCTGGAGTTGATTCACACAAGAAAATCCAGTGACTAAGTTCTGACCATTAGATTAAAGCCCTTCTTGCACACAAAATACATGAATTGACAGTGTTTGTAGCAGAAAAGGCATTTACAGAGGAAAATTGCAATTTGCTCAAGTGTACTGAACTATAAAAACAGCTACCTAGGGAAAGATAGATGGAACAATATTCTCTACTAAAAACCTCCCAACCACGTTAAAAAAAGGCCAATTGCAGCTGGGCACAAGTCTATGAAATGTTACTGTCATGGGCAGTACTCACTCTATTTCAATTTGCATAACTTCTCACTGGAAAACATGTATTTGTTTCAAAGCCAGACTTCTTGATATGAATTAAGGACAGAACTTTATGCACATTTTCCTTGGATTAGCAGTGAACTGCACAGCCTTCTTGGCAGACATAACCCAAACAAGTGCACACTACAAAAAAAGCCCTAAAACTTGATAATGTAAAATTTAAAATTAGGTTTAGTTCACCTTTTTCTTGCTGAACACTGTACTGAAAAGATTGGCTTATAGGGAGTAACAGTCTGGTTGGCCAAGTAATATCTATTGTGCCTCCTGGAGCCATCCTGAACCCTGCTGTGTCCTTGTCCTCAATATTTTACAGTAGCTGATGAATTTCATGGAAATATATTCCAGGGACAGCTGCAAATATTACCGTTCTTTGTTACTACAAGATCCATTTTCATTCCTTGGTGTTGTAAAGAGGCTGACAGGACTTAAGATTCTTTCTTCTCTGTAAATTCATCACATTTTAGTTCTCTTTTCATATTATTGTCTTTTCTCTTGTTTGTTAAGTCAATTTCCCACCTCTTAACGATGTAGCCCCTCTGTTTGTGCTCAATCTTTGCCAATATAAAATTAAGCTGCTACAGCTGAGTCAGCAGTGATGAATGCAGAGCTAAATAACCTCTTACCTCTGTCTAACACTTACAGTGCTGTAAATTCATTTGTCCCAAGAGAGAAACAGCCTCAAAAATAAAGCCACAGAATTCAAAACATTTGTCTCCGTTTCAGACCCTTAAAGATCCGCTCTGCTCGTGTTTTCTGCGTGCTCACAGGATGATGATGAACACATTTGGCATGAAACAGGCAGGGTTCCCCAGCAGTAACTTGGCTGGGGGAGGCAGGGCAGCACCTCGAGCATGGCAGTGTCACCTGCTGTGATGCAGCTCCTGGCACTCCCCTGCTGTTCCATTAGCAAAGAGCACGGGAGCTCAGCTCAGCTCTGCCAGGGTCACACGGCCCAGCACAGCTCAGCCCTGCCTGCTTCCCCCAGCCCAAAGAAGGCCAGGACAGCCTCATCCACAAATGGGGACAGCAGCTGCTGCTGGGGATGGCTGGAGGCACAGCAACTTCAGAAATGCTGGGTAACCACTTTTAAAAACCTTGATCTGGTATAATTTCAGCTTCAAACCGCATGAAAAAAAAATGTACAAACACACATAGCATTTTTCTTTTTATTTCTGTGTAGCTACCAGATTTTTAGGGAAATATATGTTTGTGTGTGTATACAGATATAAATATATATTTATGTAATGCTGGGCAGGGTGTTTATACGTGGTATTCTGACAAACTGCACGAGGCAAGCTCAGGAATAAACTGATGTGTCTCTCACTTAAATCCCAATGAGGCAGCAAGCTGTAAATGGCTTTCAGTTTGGTCTGGGACACTGCAGGCTCCTTCCCAAGGGCACCACTATATCCACAGCTGCTAAATGACACATCCCTGCTCACTCCCAGAGAGGGCTCATGAAGAAGTCTGGCCTTTCTCCCTCTGACTCTGCCTCAAGGCCATTTGTTATACACAAAATTGACAGAGCATGGGGAGATCTATGCTCCCTCTGCCTGTGTGCAAGCAGTTCTATAAATATTAAGCCGAATTTGAGGGGTTTTGCTTTCAGATTCACAAGACATCTTTCCTGGCAACTAAGAACAACTTATTTAAAAGGCTACCTTACAATTTGTAACCGTGTCATCAGAACCTTTTGAGAGAATCAATCAAAAGCTGTGGCCCTGAAGAACTGCCAGACTGCCATTGTCATTTTTATGCCTCCAAAATATTTAATGGTGCTGGTGGTGTAAATTGGGAGTGGAACAAACTTCTGACATTAAGAAATGGTTCACTGCACAGCAGACCAACTATTGATTGTCACTAAGGTGCAGCTCTTTAATAAAATGATATTGATAAAAATGTTTCAGAAATGTAAGATGAGATTTCAGTTGTTGTTTTGTTTTTTAATAAAAAATACAAGCATTTGTAACACATGATGAAGTCAACCAATAATTTTCAGTATTGTTTTCCCTTTATTTTTAGTCTAAACAATTTGTTTGTCAACAGTCAGATGTCAGAGGGGAAACCAGATTTCCAGACTGGAGACATGGATCCAGCCCACATCTCCTATTTACCAAGACTCAATGGCAATTAATTCTCAGTAATTAAGAATTACTAAGAATTAAGGGATTCTTAGTAAATCTCATGGTCTGTCCTTGCCACAGGTTCCTCTGCTGTGTTTTGGAACTTATGGCATTAATAAAAAATACAGACATGCTGTGAGAGTTCATGGCTTGTGAAGTCCACTGACATGCCATGGCTACAGCAAATATTAACAGCACTTTAAGTATCTGAAAGGAATGCATAAGCAAAGCAGCAAACATAAGGAGTTTCTGGAAAAGAAATTATGAATCTGATCCTACTGAAATGCTAAGAAGGGCTTGGCAGGTGATTTTAGCACAAGATATTTAGCCTCAGATACTCATGAGATTCCATGAAGAGAATTGCAAAGATCCCTCAAAGATTTAATTTCACATTCATGGGAAGTGTGGAGCAGTAACAATTCCCTCTGGCTTCTGGGGTGAGAAATCCCACTGAACAGATTGGTTCCTCTGCAGCTCTGGCCCTGTGTTCAGTTTCACAACACACCATCTGCCTCACCTGTACCATTTGCTTTGTCCCATCATCCTTCCCAAGCTCTACAGAAATACATCTTTTCAGAGGGAACTGGGCTGCAAAAAGGAACCTGTCAAAGCTGATTAGACAGAATGGGAAATGAGTGTTCAGGCACCATCCAGGCATAAAGGGAAAATCCAGCAGTAAAACTGGCAACATCTTCCTGTTCTGTCATACTTCACTTGTGTGCCCAGAAAGTCAATGTGAAATACAGCCTAGACTTCCATGAATGTACTACCTAAAAGCTGTTCTTTAAATAGCAGATATTTGTGCCAAGAGAAACAAAATATTATTGTTGTTGTTGGATTGTCAAGGCCAAAGAAAGCACACCCTGGAGACTACTGCTACTCATAGTGACATGATTCTTTTCACCACCAACTCTCAGCAGCCATGTAGTATTTCCTGTGATTACTTCAGCTCTTTGATGATTCAAGAACTTAAAGTCTAGGACAGAGAATCGGTGCCAAAAAGATTTTATCTATGAAAATGCCTGCAAAATGCTAAAAAGGCACAACACATGCACACAAAAGTCAATCTGTATTCCTTCTTGGGTTTGTAACACTATTCATTTATAGAAGTCATCTGGAATACTTGGGCATTTTAATAAGGGGCTGATTTACAATCAGACTTAAATTCCAAATGTGCTCCAGAGGCTATGGAGCCTGAACAGAGAAGAAAGACAGGTGGGAGGAGGTGAGAAAGAAGAAGGCTGGAAAGCTGGTTTATTCCTCTGCACAGAGACAGGGGACAAGACTTGGTCAACACCCTTAAATATTCATTCTCACATGTAGGTACTTTTGTATTTAGGCTTTTGAGTTTGAAATCTGGTTTTCACTTCTGTGCACCTCTGAATCCTGCAAACATAGCACGGGAGAAATGAGTTACTGCAAAGGGATGAGTTAAAACTTGATTCTTATGAATGCAACTTTGATGGACCTTTCAGTATGACCCTAAACAGCAGAACTGGCATAAACAGCATCACTTAAAATTACTGTTTTCAGTTGGGGTATGAACAATCTTTGTTTGAATTCACTGGTTTTATCAGAAAACAGGTATTTCAAAACTGTTCAAAGTGCTTGACTCCCTTGAGCAAACACAGTCAGTGAATTTGGTGCATCACTGCTCCCTCTGAGCCAATGTTCACCTTAAGTCACACTTGGAATTCTGACTCATAATTTAACTTTTTACAATACCATTTTAAAAGCTTGAGATAGAGATTTTTAAGGTAATCATTTGTTTCAAAACTAATGTTTTAGTGAGTTGGTCTCAGTCTCACAAGTTCTCCAGCATAAGACAAGCTGTGGGTCACTGAAAATTTATTAATTACCAAAATGCACTCAAACTTTACAGAGACTGGTAGATGAAGACTTTACTAAACACATCCACTTTGCTCTCATAAAAATGACTTCTCATTCTTATCACCAATGTGACTTAAAAATTGCATGAATAAATAGAAAGAAACTGTTATTAAAGCAGAATAAATCATAACAATAAATGCATGCTTCAAAGCCAGCAAACTATTTATTGGTGTCATTTTCTGACTTGTGCATTCTGAAGGAAAACTCAGCACCGAATACATCAGATGAAGTGAAATTAAAATCAGTCTGAGATAATAGTGAATAACAGAGAAGACAGAGAACAACTTCATTGTTTCAATGTTCAGACACAGAAATTATGGATATTGAGAAGGCAATAGGGACTTCAGGCTCTCTTAACAAAAAACCTGAAGCCCTTTAAGTAAATAAAAAGGATCAAAGTAACTGAGGTGGATTTTGAAAACCTGAAACCAAACTAATAATAATAATAATAATTGCCTAATAATAATTAATCAGACTTTTGCAGTGTGAATTGAAAGATAATGACTTGCTTACTGTTTCTCTATTCCCAATTGTGATCTTAGAATCACATCCAGCTTTTTAAAAAGTTTTTTTTTTCCTCATTGTCACAGCAATTCCAGAAAGCCACTAAAATTTTGATGTGAGAAATCTTAAGGACATTTTAACATAATTATACTTGCATATTTTACCATTGAGAGAAGTTTGAGAATGTCTTTTCAACTTTAAACCTTTGCTGTCTGTTTCTTACTTTTGTTGCATTAATTGTAGAGAAATATTTGTAGAATTTCATGTAGGAAAGGCAAGGAAAAAAGTGTTCCCTGGGGGCAATATAAATGTGGTATGGAAAACAGTAACATTAATTAAAATATCAGAAATCAGGTAATTTTAAAAAGTCTGTCCACCCCAGCATTTTCTACCAGTTGATTAAAAAGGAAATGTTCCCAGCTTTAGCCTATTATTAACTTTTCTTTCCCAATACTTCAGGGCAAAGAAGACAGAAAACAGAATAATGGAGTAAAGAAAATGTCTAGGCTAGACAAACCCCTAAAGGCAAAGACATAAAGCTTCAAGTTCAAGGTACTGAACCCACAAAATGACAGGGCCAAATTGTGCCTTCAGATGCCAACAGCAAACACAGCATTTTAATGAGAAGTAGGTGGATGTGCATGAATCAGATACAACAACTGCAGTTCCTCAAGAGCAAACACTGACTCATGCCTTTTCTCAGTTTTTGAGCCCTTCCACATGGCATCTCCAAGGCACATCCTCACAAGCCATGGGTGTGGGAATCCTTAAAATCAGAAGGTTTTGGGAAAGCTGCAAAAGGCAGGCCTCAGAGACAGCAGAACTGTGATTACAGCTGAGCAGTAGCCATAAGATTTGTCAGCAGAAAAACTATATAAGGTGTAGAAAGCAAGGACAAATAGAACAATGGTCTGTGACTAATGCTTGTCTAGAATAACTCCCTAAGCTACAGAAAGGCTCACAAGCAGGTTTTGCATTTGAAATAAGCAAGCATTGTTTTAACCAAAGGTACGTGTGCTTATAGTGGTTGGGTAGAACTGCTGTCAATATGCTTTTGCTTTGTGTGATTGGCCAAAAAACTTTTCAAGTGAGCTGTAACATTGAGTTCTTTGTCTGCTGCCGGGGATGTGAGCTGCTGGCATCTTCCCATTGTCATATCCACGTAATGAGACTGATGCTGGAACATAAAACAGCTCGAGACGTGTCCCACAGCAGTCCCGTCCCGTTTGGGATTTACACATAGACCCCTGGCTGGCAATACTGGGCTTTCACACCTCACCAGGCCCCCTGCCAGCCCCACTGGAGCTGTGCATGCTGAAGCCTGTCCCAGCAGCACACAGAACAGGTTCAGTTGCATCACATGCACCTCATTAATCCACATTCATCTGTTTCCCTCTGCACGCAGCAAAGGCAGGCGCCTGCACGCTGGCATTGTCCCAGCTGACTGCTTGCAGCTCCACAGGATGTTAAAACTCCATTGCTTGTCATCAGGCCACCATATTCCTGCTCCATAAAGGGAGGAAAGATGAACAAAAACTTGGATGCTGAGAGTATCAGGTGCCTCAAACTGCAGGCAAAGAGCAGCGCTGAAATCCCTTTTGGCTGTAACATTGGAAGCATGGTCAGTGCACAGGAGGAGTCAGACAGCAAACATAGAAATGCACTCAGATATTCACAGAAATTCCACTTAGAAAGGGCAGGCAAAGGTAATAGACTTTAAATCCCCTCTCAAGTACACTGGACTGTGGTGTTACAGCTCTGTACTCCAAATGAGGAAGGGAGGCTTTACCAGCGAGATTTCCATTTCTGCAGCCGGGTGAAAGACTTTTCTCCAAGGAAACAATATTGTAGTAGCATTAAATATTCATTTTTTCAGTGAGTTTACTCACTGAATATATTTTGAGGGATTTTTTGTTTTCAAAGCTCATGGATATGCAAAAAAATGAAACACCAAACTGGTTTCTGCTTGGAAATGAATGCTGCTAATGCTGACACTGCGTGTTTCCATAAACTAGTTTCATCACTCAAACCCCAACAATATTCCCCCACAGAGTACCATAACAAGAGTTAACTTAGAAGCTTTCATATGCACCTCTGAACACTACATTATCATTAATTTGGTTACAGCACAGGACTAAGCCTGTCCTCTGCTTCTTCCTTCCTATCACACCCATGAGAACTGGGCCAGATTATCAGTGCTGCAGCAGACTGAAATCAGCTATTCTGCTTTTATCAGGAAAAAAAAAAAACAAAACAAACTGTACTTTCTTAAGGTGTCAAAAGATTTTTAAACCACTTTAAAAGATTTTTAAGACCCTTTAAACCAATAGCTCAGGATTTCAGAAAACAAATATTTGATTTTTTTTTTCAGTTTCTGTGAGCATGGTTTGATCCAGCTGTGCTTTACTTCTTGAAACACACCATCAAAACTTGACTAGGGTGCAGCAGAAAATTGATTAAATCTATGCTGAGTGGTTGATTCCTTCCAAAGAAGAATCCTTAGGATAACAGGCTCCCTTTCCACACTGGCATGTTTTAGTCCTCCTCCTTGTGCCTTAAGAACTCAGTAAGAAATACACCTCACTTTGCAGACTCTCTGGGGCAGGTTAAGACAAGGCACTTGTCCTTCTGCCCAGCTCTGTTCTGACATACAAATGCTCCCATTTGATTGTAAGAGAGCAGTTTGTACAATGTCATTTCCCAGCCCCCTCTCAGTGCCCTTTAAGATGGGTTTGTGGAATACTGGCTGAGAAACATGATCAGTAAATTGGTACCCAAACTCTTTCTCCTCTCCAGTAAGTGAATAAGATGTGCTGAAGAAGGGAGAGGGGAAAATTAGTAATTTCTAACATATGAGAGCTATTTATTGAGTCTTGAAAAAGGATTCATGACTTTAACTACAGATTGACTCCATTCCTACAGGTACCAAGGGGTTTTAGCTTGTTAACACTGAGTTAAAAGAAATTCCTGACACTAAAACAAACAAAAAGAAACAAAAATTATAAATTATAAATTCTTTATAATTTTATCACACAACACATGCTCCAAAGGGAGGGTGTGTGTGTTGTGTGATAAAATTATTAAGAATTGTGTCATTGAGTCTTTCCGAAGCTGAAAGTTACTGCTGATTTTGCATTGAAGAAAAGGATACCCTCTGTTCTCACAGATTCTCAGAGCAGAAAGCACCCATAATAAGCAGTTCCACACCTCTGTTTGGCACAGGTGTGAACTGACAAACACAACCAACCATCCTTGCTGTGTCTGGCTCATGAAAAAACCTGTGCCAGCTCTGCACTAAAAATAAGAGTGTGAGCTACCTCTAAAGGTTAAAACCCTCAGACTCCTACACCCCTTGAAATTTCCAGGAGGTCAAAGTGCTTCTGAAGTTGTTAATGTACCAAAGCAGATTTTGGAGTTCAGAAACATGACAATTCAATTTAGGAAATATGTGTGCAAATAGGAATTTAAACCTAAACATAGCAAGACCACATTGCAACTTTTCCCAAGCATATTCCTTTGGAGAGCTCTCATACTTTCCTCCAGAAAGCTGACTGCTTAAAATAGCTGTCAGCTTTTTAAAGGGAGTGATTAATTCCACTGGAGTTATTTCTGCTTCCAAGAATACCAATAAATTTAACTGACAATGGGGAAAGCTGCTGCTCATGGATGTCTCACATATTTTAAATAAAGCCCACATTTATGCATTGCTCAGTGTGTGGTTTTTTAGTTTTTTAACTTGATTTTCATTATACAACCTATCACTCAGTGCTTATAAAGCACTGACCAAAGCCATTCAATGACTCCTAGTAATTAGTTAGTAACTGCCTTGTAATTGCCTCAGAGCTAGTAGCATCTGTCTAGTAATTCCCAGTAACTACTAGAGCTAGTAAGCCCCTAGAAACTGATCAGTAACTACAAGAAGAGTCTCTCAGTAACTGCTAGGAAGAGTCTAACATTTCAATAGCTTAATAATAATAATAATATAATATTAATATAATAATAATTGTGGTAACTGCTGGTAACATCTTAGTACCTAACAACTGCTAGTAACGACTTTGTAGCTGTCTAATATCTAACATTTACTAATCTAAATATCTAACAACTACTAATATATATCTAACATTTACTAATCTAATATCTAACAATTACTAAATTACTAATTACTGCCTTGTAACTGCCTAGCAAATAATAGTTACTGCCTAGTAGCTACATAATACCTGCCTAATAATTACTAGTAACTGCCTTGTAACTGCCTAGTTAATACTATGCCTAATAGCAGCCCTTCCTTTCATGGCCCCATTGACCCATCCCTTTTCAGGGCTCAATTCCCCTCAGCCTCCCTTGTTTCCACCCCAAGGAGAATGAGCAGAGCAATTTCCCCCCACTTTTCCCTCTGTTGCCCCAAAAAGGGGCTGCATTGAGGTCAGAGCCCCCCCTCAGCCTGTGAGGGGTCACCTTGGGTGGATAAAGCTGGATTGCAGTGGCAGGAGGGGTCTGAGGAGCTCCTGCTTGGCACAGGGATTTTCTCCTCCTGCTTTTTCCTTTTTTTCCTCTCTAATTCATGGCTTGTCTGAGCTCTGCTCACCGCAGTCCAAAGCTGCTGCCATTAAATTTGATAAAATCATGCTTTGGATAATTTTTAGAGGGCAGCAGAGGGTACAGTTAGTTCTCCTGTAGGGAGGATGGGGACACTCACCCCTCCACCCCAGAGTCCAGACAGACCCAAAGCACAGAATAATCTCCTGCTGAGGGCTCAGCCTTGCTGCATGCTCCAAAACTGGTGTTCTTCTCCAGCTGGCTCTGAAATTCAATGGTTTTTTCAAGGGGCTCAGAGTAAGTTCACTGCTCTAAATACAGATTGGAAAAAGAAGGAATCCCTGATATCCAGCATCTACTTTGAAAATATAGATTCTTTGTTGTCATTTTATTATTCTGTTATTCTGTTCTGTATTATTTGTTATCTGGGAACCAGCAACAATGCTTGGTGTGATTAATGACTGTGTTCAATAGAGCCACACTCCAAGCTGTGTGAGCTTGGGAGGAAAAAACCAATCAGCACTGATTTTGAGGTGCTGAAGTCCTTCTGGCAGTTTCTAAAAGATGCCTAGAGCCAAGGGAATAACCTCTGAATAAGAGATGAGACCAGAGCATCCTGACATCACCTACCACACTTGTAGAGCATTGCAGCTGAAATTGTAATTGCTGGTAGGAGTTAATTGCCTGTAGTGACTTTTCTAGGCTGCACAGGATGAACTGGGAGGCTTGTGCTGATGGCTCTGGGACAGCTCTGGCCCTTCTCAGGAGCAGTGGAGGTGTCTGGTTGTTATGGAAATACTGCTCACAAGCACATGAATAGCCAGATCACCCTGAATTTATGGAGCTGTGGATTGATACTGTTTGTGCTTGGCACATGCAGGCAGGCTGTAAGGCAGGGATTTGTTATGATACCACACTTCATCTGCAGGCAAGAAACAGTGCCAGAGGCTTTTAGGAGAAGCTGCTGAGCAGTTCTGTGTCTCAAAGAGCCCAGTGATACTTCCCACTGCCTTGGAAATGTAAAGGATTTCTTTTACTGCCACAGGATGCACAGGATTTACCCTCTTTATTTCTCTGTATCTCACTTTTGCTGTTAACCAGGCACATTTTTCTGTGCAGCACAGAGATGTGGAAGAGGACTGCAATCACTGTTATCTGCACAGTGCTTAGAGCAGGAAACAGCATCAGGTTTCCTCCGTGGAGGGTGAGATTAGCAGGAACCAGCCCTGTGAAGTGCTGTTAAATGATAAAGAAATGCTGAAGGGCAGTGTGGGCTGGGTTCAGTTTTCACAGAAAGGTTCACTCTTACACATGAGGGCCTTTCCTTGTGTCTCCTGAACTTGCACTGGTGCAGAGAGTAAAGCCAGGGCCCTGCTGCTCCCGAGTTTAGTCTCTCTGCTGGACCATCCTTTTCACTCAGGTGGCTCAGATTCTCTTCCACAGCTGAGCAAGGAGGTGGGGACAGCTCTCAGGTGCTGGTTCAAAGAGGTTTAATGCATCCAGGATGGTAAGAGTATCAGGATGTCCTGCTTGCTCCTGCAGTCTGTGCTGAACTGTTGGTGTCCTTCCAGCCCCTCCACACTGCTCTCTACACACACTGCCACTGGCATTTGGAATGTGAATTCCTCTTTTCCTGGTGGTGACAGTATGCTGAGAATGTCAAGGCACATGTTTCCCTGTTATCCCTGCCTCTAAACACTCTGTCCATCTCTTGGAGGGTAAAAATAAAGCAGCTTTGTTTGATTTCTAGAAAAAGCCAGACGACAGTGCAGGGGTCAGAAATAGGCACCCCAGCCCTGCCCATCCCACTGTGTCAGCTGCTGCTTCCTGAGAGACAGAAGCATGTGGTGGCTAAAAATACCATGTGAAGAGAATACACTCTCTCCAATGGGAGAGCATAAATTAAGCAGAGTTGTAATATACACAACTTCTTGTGGCTGGGAGAAACATCTCCCAGCGTCACTTTTGGAGAGGGTTTTCCTAATGAAGCAGAAAGCCCAGCCCTGTCCCATCCCTGTGCAGCTCAGGACATTGAGCAGAGGATCTCCTGCCTCTCCTGCTCCCACCCCCTGGCCCTCCTATGGGAATTCATGTGGCCAGGGGAGGGGGCAGACCAGCCCTCCTTTTATAAGCCTGGCCTCACAGCAGGTCAGGAGTGCCAGGAGGTTTGGCTTGCTCTGAGACACCCACCTCCCAAACTCTGGGGTCCCTGGGATGACCAAAGGAGGAATGGAGTCAGTGGAATTGTTCACAACTGAAGGCAAAGGCAGGGGTTTGAAAGCCCAGAAGGAATTCTTGCCCGGGGATGTCATCTTTGCAGAGCCAGCCTACGCAGCCGTGGTTTTTGACAGGTAAGGGAAAAGCACTTGTAAAACTCAGACCAAAAATAATCTGGCTGCAAAATTTCATCTGGGTGGTTGTGTAAAAGTTTGGAGGGGCCTGGATGAATCAGAGAAGGAATCAGAGGGAAGTCAGAAGCGCTTCTGGAAAGACACATTCACAGCTTGTAGTGAATGCCCTTCCCAGGGCTCAGATCAGCTTGTTCACTTTCAGTGTGGTGCAGTTTGTTTCCAGGATGTGACCTTGCAAGGTGCTTGGTGTCATAACCTTCTAGAAAAGCAGTGAAAGTTGCATGTATGCAGTGCTCACAGAACCAGCCCCACGCTACCCTGCAGGGAACTGCCAGGAGTCAGGGTAGTTCAGGTACAGGAATCTCAGACTGACTTTGCTGAAGTCTCTGATGGGTGATACATGATAAAAGTGAGTTCTGCTGTGCTCTGCTCCAGTGTACCACCCCAGCTTCACCACCCTCAGTCTAGGAGCTGGTGGGGATCAGCGAGTGACACTGTTTCTGTTAAAGAGGTTTAATATTTACAGCTGGCTGAGCTAACTGGAGACAAACGTCTGCTTTTGCTCTTTCACGAGACTGGTTTTAAATTTATGTTCACACTGATGTAGCCAGACTCTGACTTCTGGTGCAAGGATATTTTTCTTTTCTGCTGCTTGTTTTAACCACAACTTTCACTCAACCCGTGCTGCTGGTGTGGCTGGCAGGTGCCCACTTCTGCCCTTTGAATCAGTGGAAGATTCACTTAAATAGCCTGGAAGAGAAAAGATGCAAAGACTGGATTTCCATGTTGATTTCCATTGGGTTAAAACTAAATTAGAGCTTCTGACACAAATGAAATTTCTTCAGCCTTTTAACATGGTAACTGAGAACAGAACGTGGCCCAGATTTTTAAACTGAGGACTTAGACGGCAGCTGAAGGTTTAATTCTGAGCTTAAGAAAGTCTTGAGTGCTCTTCAAGGGCATCGTGGTGAGTCCTGAGACTGAATTTTTAGCCCCAAACAGCCAGTGACTTCAGTAAATACCCTGCACACTAAACAGGGCTGTGAGCAGTTCTGCTCAGCTGAGTTTTGTCTAATTAAATTGGCTCTGCTGACGAAGTCTGGGGCACAAGCAGAGGTTGTGCTGCTGTATTAACCCTGGTCATATCATAGCTGAAGCTGATCAGTGCCACTGTGTGATCTGGCAGTACCAGAGAATTAGATATTAAATGAGAAGAGGAAGAAATAAGTTTTTTGTGTGTCTTTCATTCACTGTTTCTTTGTCCTTTAACTGTCAGTGGGTGAATATGATTATGAATCTTTGCCATAGCAGGAATGACACATTTAGTTTTTATTTTAATATGTCATTGCAAGAACTCACATTAAAAATGTCATTTTTCATTTTAAAATGTTGAGTTCTTGAAGTCTTAACCCTGAGCTCAATTACAGGAGTTGGTGACAAAATAATTTCTCCTTGATGTGTCCTTTTAGCTCCTCAGTTAGTACTTCAGTTTCACTCGTGTCACTAGCTGGAATTTTGTGGTGATTTGCTTCAGAAGTATCTATGGAGACTTAATTCTCTCATATGCCTTATTAAAAATACTTTTGTTTTTTAAACCCCTGAAAAGGTTTTGACTTTTGATGGTGGGTTAAAAATATTTTTTCTTCCATGTGCAATGTTGCACCATGCATAGAGCAGAGCTGCCCATGTTGAAGAGCTGCAACTTTGCTGCATTTTCAAATGTCACTGGTGTAATGTGAGATAAGGGCAGAAGCTATCACAGCACTCAGACTGCAGACTGTGTCTTAGGCTGAGGTTTCCAGAAGAAAACCTCAGATGTGTCTCCCTGCTTCCCTCCCTTCCTCCCCAAGCTCCCAGAGCGCAGCTCCAGAGGTTGGGCAGAGAAGTTGAGGTAAACACAGCCCTTCTCTGCAACTGTTGTGCAACAACAATGGTTCTTACCCTCCTGTGACACATTTCATCTCAAAGCACTGAATATGGGTCAGAGGAGAAACACAGTCCCAAAATCTCTGAAACAGACTAAATGCTTGCTGTCTAGAGATAGGCAGGATATAGCCTGGGTGTGAGATATAATGGAAGCACACATTTTTCTTGTGGAAACTACCCTGATGCTCTTCTTTGGCTTTAAAGGTATCTTCTATTGCTGTCCCAGGGTATTCAGTTGCACCAAAATCCATTGAATTAATTGCTGTCAAAGAGGGGTTGCCTGCACCCTCATATTCTTTATTCCTGCAAGATGAAATCCACACCTAGCCATGGTAGCTGGTTTTACCCTGTAGGAACTGCTGTTACCTCTGCAGGGATGAAGAGCCCAGTGAAGAGGCAAGTGCTTTTCCTAGCCCACAAACACAGGTGTATAGGTCCTAAAATTGCTGCTGAGTCTACACTATTAAAAAAGGCTCTCAGCCTGCACAGGGAAACCCAAAATCCAGAGTCCCTCATCCTAATTCAACTCAGTATCCCCCATGCCTTGCTGAAAGCATTGTATATGTGTACTGTGGAAAAGGGACTCAAATGTGAAGGATTGCTGGGTTTAAGTTTTTGGCTCAGGCCCTACCAAATCTGTGACCAGATTTTCCAGAGATCTCAGCTTTCTTTGTGCATGAAGAACACACAGATACACTAGAGTGCAGAGCTGGTGTCTGCTTTGCAGCCCTTTGAAGAACTCAGTCTTTGGGAAGTCTATTCCCAGTCTGTGGGTATTGAGACCCTGAAATCCTTCCCCTGATTTTGCTGTTGAAAGTTGTAGTGCTGAGGCCACACAGTGATTTCTGTACGGCTGCATAGGATATGCAGGCAAAGCAAAGATCTTTTTGAGATTAGTAGGAGCAGCTCTGCAGAGATACAACACCCCTGTGCTCTCCAGAGCACAGCTTGGGATGGAGATCAGCCTGGGATATCAGCCACAATTCACCTGCCAGTAACCAGATGGTCAAGTTTAAAGCAGTAACAAGTTACACGTGGGAGCTTTGACAAGCTGCCAGGCACATCAGTGCCCTTCCTGAGCTTACCCAGAAAGTCAGGGCTGGTATCACTGCTGGTCACCTCCTGCACTGCTGGGAGCTCTTTGGAGAGGCTCTTCTATCAGCCCACTATGGATCCAATCCAGGACAACTGGATATCCCAGTACAGACTCCAACCTGACTTGGATGTGTAGCTAGAGAGAGACACCTGGACAGACAGATACATGTGAGGAGCTGTCAAAGTAATTTGGACCTGAGGCTGCCACCCAACTGCACATTACTGATGTCTGTCTTTCAGTAGGAGGCTGAGTTTGAGGAAGTGTGGAGATTTTATTTTGCTAGGAAAAAGGACAAATGTTTCCTTAGACAAAACTCTATCACCAGGTGTCCCTGCAGAGCCTAACACTGGACTTCTGTGTCCAGACAAGTGAATCCAACACTAAATGTGATATAATTAATGGAACTCTATATGTGCAGTGAACACAGACATCCACCTTTGAGCTGAATGGCTTTCCAGACCCCACTGAGTGTGGTGGGGAATCTCTACTCAGACACAGGGAGTACAGATGAGCACGTCTTGGTGTCTAAATCTACAGGCTGCATCCCACCCTGGAAGCCCCTGAAGGTCACAGGGACCCTGAAAGCCCCTAAAGTTGTTTAAGTGGGTGAGGGCTTGTACTCTTCAGCCTCAGATGGTCATCTGAGCAGCAGTTTCTTACACAGTACAAGGGACTTTTAATCTAGAAGTATGTAAAACTCAAAGAAAAATGAGGTTCCTATAAACACCAGCCAGCTCTTAGTCGGATTTTAAGGCCAGAGTATGACTCACTAGGATAACCCTGTTCATTTCAGGGGGGTTGGACTAGGACTAGGTGACCTTTAGAGGTCCCTTCCAACCCAAACCATTCTGATTTTATGATTCTGTCACTTAGCTGCTTAACACAGTGTATACTTAGCATTGACTCCTGTATCAAGCCTGTTACTTCTACCTGAATGAGAGCAGGCTGCTTAAAGAAATGGTGGATACTGATGGAAAAGGGGTGCAGAAGTCTGTGTGATTTCCAGGATAAAGTGTAGACACAGCCTGATCTCAGATTCAGCCTTGCTGTTATCAGCTGAAATATCACTCAGAAAGCACCACTGTCAGGCCTGCTTTGCCCTGATGTAGAAGCAAAAAGCTGGAAATGCATCTTCTCAAGGGATTCTTTACTTTTGTTGGGGTAATTTTTCAATTTGCAGAGGCCCTGAGCCTCTCACTGAAGCTTTCTCTAATCCTTCCTCCCTCTTTGCTTTCTCCTTGAAGATCCCAGGTCTCCTTTCCTCCCTCACCTTCATGACCATGGCATTCCCAGTGCCTGGGCTCCATGTGTGACCTTCTCCTCTGACACTCACTTGGCTCTCAAGCCTGTAAGAGTTTACATTTCCTGTAAGCAAGGGGATGCCTCATGTGTCTCTGTCAGCCTTTGCCAAGAGAAATTTGCTCTTTAACCAGCAGGATTTGAGGGACAGTAGTCAAGGAAAACAGTGTCATGTGTGGAAAGTCAAGATCACCTGAAGATCTGCTGGATGGGTGATCAGCAAATTGATAAAAAACTGAGATCATGCAATTTTTGTCTTTTTGATGTAGAAAGAGGCCAAAAACATTTTCCAAGGAAATGTGGGGACCTCTGCTATTGTAGTTAGGATGACCAAGACATATAAGAAATCCAAAATTTTCCATAACAGCATGACTGAAAAGATTATGGGAACAAATTCTTTGAGCTGATACTGATAAAAACTGAGAGCTAATGTGATGGTATTAATATTTTAAAAAATGTTCTGGGGTTTGATTTTTTATTACTGTCTTATTTGTTCAAAAGCCTAATTAAAACCTGGGAACAAACCTAGATTTTTTAAAGAAAATCTCACCCACACCTCTAAGAAAAGGCTGGGAAATCTTGTAATGAAAGACTAAAAATAAAATAGTCAAAAATTAGTCTAAAATAAATCCTCCTCTCAAATCAGAAAATCTAGGATATATCATCCCTGACATTTTTAAAGATGAAAGTATTAAGCTCCAACTCCTTTTTAAAGGAGCAAACCCATTCTTATGTTAATAATTCATCTTTAGGCAGCAGGTGCATTTTCTTAGCTGTTGTCTTTAATGAAGTGTTACAGCCTCTGCTTTGAAAACCAAGGAGACTTTGCCCTACATCCTAAGTTGCTCTTTTCTCTGTAGCAGACTGAGGAGAGAGATGCCCTGCCAAGCAATAATAAACAGGATTTAGGTGTAAGTTAGGCCATCTCTGTGTATCATCTGTGAGGTACAGACTAGCATGGACCCATGTTTAACAGTTTGGGAGCTACTCACTGTGTCTATCAGCTACTCCATGTAATCCTCCTCTGTTCTTTGCACTCAAGCCATCTCACCTGGCTTTTCCAGGCCACTGAATGAGATGTTTTGTGTGCTGGATGGCAGATGTTTGGGCTGTGCATGTCTCAGAGATGAGGTTAATACTTTTCCTGTGGCAGTGCTCAACCTGGCAGGTCCAACAGATCTTAATCTGTCTGAATCCAATCCAAGCAGTCACAAGAGTTATTTGTTTCTTGTGCTTTCACTGCAAGCTGTGCTTGCAGGAGCCATGGTTTAGTTGTCAGTGCTGTGTTACCTCTTGCATTTGTTGCTGGCACATTGAATCACTGTTTTTGTCACTGTAGCTGCATTCAGGATTAGTTGTAATTGTGTGTTCTCACCTAAGTAACACCAGGGCATGTGAGCCCTTCAGAGTTCAGCTCTGTTGATGCTGGGGTGGGAGGCCAAGGAAACCTGAGGCTCCCCAGAAAGTCATTCAGTGAGTCAGACAGTGGCATCTGCCCTCTAAGTCAGCCCTAAATCCTGACCTGGCAAGCTTGTCATGGGCTGGAGGCATACTGAAGGAGATCCTGCTTTTAGGCAGGGTGAGAACCAGTTCTCACTATGTGTGGAAGAGGGCACTGATCACCTCAGAGGCTGTGATGTGCACAGACAGAGCAGAAATCAGTTGTGTTCTCCCCGTGATGAAGCAAGGGAAGCTGAGCAGCAAGACCCAGAGGGTTCAGATCTCCAGGGTTCCTTGGTAGATGCCATATCAGTAGACACCTCCCCAGGGTCCTCTCCAGGAACTTTTAGTGCTGCCTTTGTGCCTCAGGTTTTAGCTTTTCTATTTTTCAGATTCTGTGCTGCTTTAGTGTGTAGTTCTGAGCTTCATATTAGGGGATGGTGAGCTCTCTTCACAGAGTAGGGAGACAAAACAATTCCTTCTCTAGCTGAGGACCAAGGACAAATGATCCAAATGTCAGGCCCAAGAGCATAAACAATGTGGACTGAAGAGAAAAAAACAAGAAGGATGGGACTGCATGGGCTAAAGCTGAAATTGAACAATTAACTCCAATATGCACATGGAGCAGAACTTATAAAAGTGAGAGATCCCATGACTGGTTGTGCATTTTGTGACCATTTTGGTTCATCTTGGGTGTAGCCCTGGCTGAGCTCTTGTGCTGCCCAAGGTAGCCATTGAGGCTTTCTAATAAATCTCTGCTTTATTCTTTAGCTCTGTCTAGTCTCTGTTCTAGGTCAGCCTTCACAAGGCATCAGCCTGGCCGTGCAGCATCCTGCCCACATGGGCATGGGCTGCTCTTTGTACTCCAGGGGAGATCAGGGACACCTGGAACCATTTTGGGTTGTGTTAAACACTTTCTAGACCAGACAGAGAAGGTTTTATAGACCAATGATTTCCACAGGCTGAGAGACTTAAATTTAATCTCAGGCTGCTCCACTTGGAGAACCTCAACATTGCAGAGGGGGCGAGAGAGGAGCCTGTGAACCACTGCAAGCCTTTGGTGTCTGGGTGTTGTGTGTCTCCAGGACAGGTGGAACCAGAGCCCAGCCAAGGGAGAGCCCCACTTTGTCTTTCCCTTTTGGGGCACCCAGCTCTGAGCTCCTCTGACACAACAGGAGTTTGCACAACTGCCAAGGAGCACCTGGGGGATTTAGGTGCTTGCAGGTGCTTAAGTGATGTTAGTTGAAGTTTTATGGAATAGATCTCAAATACTTGCATCTCCTGACTTTTTTACTGTGCCAAGAGTTGAGCCCAGGCCTCTTGGAGTCCTGATAACACACAACATCCACAAATCCAGTCTTCTTTGAAAACATTTTGGGGCACAGAGGATCCCATAATGGTTTTGTTAGAGCTGCAGTATTTCTTACACTTGCCAGTCACATTACCTGGCAGTAATTGTCTCTGCAGTTTCAACATCATAAGGGCTGTTCCTTCTCTTTCTCAGAAAGCTTTTTTTTTTCTCAGAAAGTTGTTGGTTTTTTGGTTTTTTTTTTTTGCTTTCTGACTGCCCTTAAAACACTCATGGGGACCCCCATACCCCATGTGAGATATCTCCCTGTGCTTCCTGGCACCATGTAACCATGTGGGTTTTATCAGCTCTGGCTCTGCTTTGCCTTACAAGGAGTGTGATCTCTCTTGCACCTCTCTGTCCCCCTGACCTGACAGCTGACAGAGCACAGCCTCACATTTCTCACCAGCTCCCAGCTCTTCCATTTGACACAGTGGAGCTGGCTGCATCCCCCTTCCCAGACACATTTCCCCCTGCCCCATCCCAGGTGCTTGCCTTACACTGGGCTCCCTCCAGCACTGCTCACTTTCCTAAACCTTTTTTCCCAAACCTCATTTTTGCACATGGTTTTGTCTGATGTGGGTCATCCTGCTTTTAAATCTGTGGCCCTCTCTATCCTGCAAGATCCAAGGCACAGGGTAGATTATGTCAGCAGCTCACATAATATTTTCAGAGAAAAGAAAGTGCATTATAATTGTATTTTAAAATGTACTGTGATATAGATATAAATATGCATATGTATGTGTGTACCTATATATAGGTATAGGTGTAGTAGAGAGGAAGGACAATCTTTGGGCTGGATTCTCTGGGGCTGTGAGTCTGGTTCCTGCTTGTGGCACATGCTCCTTACAGGCTCACCAACAATTTTTTTATTTCCCCATGCCTCAGTTTCCCCACTCTGCGCTGTGCACAATTAAAAATGTTTCTTTGATCACAAAACTTATGTGGCCTCTGAGCTTTTTGCAGTGAGGAGAACATCCCTTCTGGCATCAGCAGTGACTGAGTGACAGGAATTTAAATTCTCCTGTACTGTCAAGCCTGGCTGGAGGCCCAGATAAAGTGGGCGGTTGCCTGGAGAAGCAGACAGCTGCAGACACCAAATCAGGCAGTGAAAAGCCTTCTCTAGCAGCAAGGGGAAAGTCCCAAAATTTTTTGGACAGGAGACCAAAGTGTCTCCCCCTCCTTCTCAGTGAGTTAAGTTCTAGGAGCAAAAGCTGGACACATGAAGGGGGACATGGGGGAGGTTTCCCCTCAGCTGGGACCCTGGACGCTCTCAGAGGGAGGATGTGAGGTCAGACTTCTTCATCAGTATCCTTCCCCAGCCCTGGTCATAGTTACATGCATACAATTGTAGGATGCTGTTTGGAAATCCTGTTTTGAATCCCCCAAAGATGAAACACCCCTTTTGAAGGGGTCCCAGTCATTCCATCACCATTTAACTCACAGCAACAGCACCAGGCAAGAACACAACGATTAAGCTGGGCGGGATGTTTCTCCATCATCCCCAAAAATCCTGAGGGGTTCATTTGTGTGGCTGCAGGGAGCCCAGGGGTACAAAGCTGGCAGCATCTTCAGTGGGCAGAGCTGGGCCTCACTGATGCAAGGTGTCCTTCTGTCCTTCCAGCCTGACACACGTCATCTGCCACACCTGCTTCAAGCGGCAGGAGAGGCTGCACCGCTGCGGGCAGTGCAAGTTTGCCCATTACTGCGACAGGACCTGCCAGAGAGCAGCCTGGCTCAACCACAAAAACGAGTGCTCTGCCATCAAGAGACATGGCAAGGCACCCACAGAAAACATCAGGTGAGATGTGACCCTGAGAGAGGACAGGACAGACCTGGGACACATTCTTCTCATGGCAAGGAACAGCTGGGTGGCTG
The DNA here is from genome assembly GCA_013397555.1 of Urocynchramus pylzowi. Lineage (NCBI taxonomy): Eukaryota > Metazoa > Chordata > Aves > Passeriformes > Fringillidae > Urocynchramus > Urocynchramus pylzowi. Next base: position 492,451 of record VZRH01001687.1, on the reverse strand, counting down.
GATTTGGGCAAGGTGAAGGTGGGAGAAGGTTTAGGATGGGCCAGGAGGATCTCTGAGATAGGGAAGGTACGTGGAGGAGCATCAGTGGTGCAAGAGGTGTGTTCCTGTTTGGGTTTTTCTGTGCTGGGCCCCAAAATCTCTCAATGTGGTGAGGTAAACCTACCCTGCATGGTTTAGGAAGTGTGAGAAACTGGGGAATAGGTGGAAAAGTGAAAGAAGACATGGGTTATTCCCCAATTTGTCCATAGGATACATTAACTTCTCTTCACATTCTGGTTCCACCATAAAAAAATGAGAGGAATCCTCAAGGAAATGGGAACAGCTGTGGAGGGCTGGGGACCTGGGGGTCTGTAGAACTTCTCCAGATGAGAACACAGGTGCTGGGACAAGCCCCTGCATCTCCCTGTCCTTCAGAAGGCTGGGGATGCTGACCATCCATCACCCATTGGATGCTGAGCCTGTCTCAGTCAATCTGCCCGCACACCATTTCCCCTCAGGAGAAAGAGAATTTTGATGAATTTTGATGAATTTCGTTCTCTCCATGATAAATTTTGATGAATTTCATTCTCTCCATGATGAATTTTTGTCGGGGTCTTCTCTGCTCTCTGAGATGACCCCAGGTGTTGGTGGAAGCCGCTTTTCCCAACCTGGCTGTCCAAGAAGGAATCAGGAGTCTTCTGCTCGTGTTCTCAGTGATGTTTATTGTCTCTTATCTAAAATATTTTCTGTCTGACCCGCCAAGCTCTGGCTAGCAGGTCAGTCCAAGGCACACTCAGCCTCCCAAGGGGGCTGGTGCTATCTTTTATACTATGAACTATGTATTAGATATTTACAATTGTGTACCAATCCCTAACACCTGTGTTAGACAGTGATTTTCTACTCTAAACCAATCTAAAAATGCCAGCATCACCTAAAAGATGGATGTTAGGAAGAAGAAGGAAGAAGGACAGGGCATGCCCCAATCCCTCCATCTTAGGATTTTAGACCCCCCTGTACCAAATCCCAAATTTTTTCCTTTCACCCTCTAACTATTGCTACTGTGTTGTCTAAACTTTTGTGACTTGTGACTCCTCATATAAGGTTGGTAATTTG